>CM021108.1:356886272-356935696 GCA_007115665.2 Sequoiadendron giganteum
AAATACATCAATGCAAGAATTATAATCAAGAACCATGAGCTGTCCAATTGGATGTCGCCCCACCAAATATTGAAGATAAGGGGGACCCAATGGTCTATGGTGCATGTTCCACCCAACCAAGTGGTACCCGAAGGCCCACCCCCCATGCAAGAAGATAGTAACAACGTAACATGGACTAAGATCTACTACCTATAACCAAAGGAAAACTCATACTGACACATACTAACTCAACCAAACACATGCACAATACAAGTCTAACACTATCATGGTCACATTGCTTCCAGACATAAAATTGATCAAGTATGATAAAAATCTCATACACATAACACACATCCCAATGTTATCCTAGACAAAGTGTCATCACACAGTTAGACATGAGATCTCCTTTGGGAATTCTTCATAGGCTCCGGTAATCCTGGTGACCTCTAACGAATCCTGACCCTCATACTTACTGACGTAGAATCGACTATCTCTCACGAGGAGAAAATAGTTGATCTTGCCATTCTAGGCCTTCCCACTCACCCCAAGTCTAAACAAGCCCTTGCGTCTATGAGTGAGGCTAAGTTATCTTGATTAATATGAAGTGCATCCTAATCAACTAAGTACATTACTTTAATTATCACTTGATTAAACAACTTCTGAAGGTTACTCGGTTTACCTCTTTGGGCTTTGGCCCCTAACAAAAGCCACTCTTCTAATGGATAACACACTATACAAAACTAACCTCCAAGGGTAACTCAAGTGCTTAGAAACTAAACAACGCAATCTCTCCTATTCTAGGAGTCAACAATTAAGGATACTCACTCCAACACTTGGAGGAAACAAATCACATAAAGCACTACCTAAGATAAATACAAACGGTTAACTTAACAAAGCAACAACCCACATCCTCTGGAAGAATTACAATTTAAACACATTAACCCTTTTCCCAAATCAAGTACAAAAGGAAAAATAATAACAATAAGCAAAGGCAAGGAAATTACGCTAAATATTTGGATATATTAAATCCATTTCCCTAATAATACTTTTCAGTAAATAGCCAATTACTTCAAACAGATATATATTAAAACTAAAATAATTACCTTTAATTTTTCAAGGAAAAGATAAATTTTAATTTAAAAAAACAAGATATTCAATTGCATTTAAATCATATTATACACATGCAAGAAAGATTCTTACAGTTTCCCAACTAACTTATCTATTTCTACATTTTTTGCAATTTAAACAATATACACAGTCACTTAAACATGCTCACTTTAAATATAAATAATTAAACTAAGTTTAATAATTATTTATTTTAAAAGTACATAAATAAATCACAACTCCTATTTAGCAAATCAAGTTTATAAATTTTTAAGGAAAGACAGAATAAATAAACATATTTCATAAATTTATATATACACTATATATATCATATATATTTATAAACCCATTGAACATATATTTAAAAAAAAAAAAATACATAATATATATATATATTATATATACATATATATTTATATATATTTATTAAATATATAAATATATACATATATACCCTATATTTATGATATACTGTATATACACTGTACATAAACTATACTCATTTCTCGAAACCCACGAAACTGATGAATTCCAATAAAATGGAATTAATATACAAAAATTTCCGAAGTTTTATTTTTTTCAAAAAAAACGAAATTAAACATGGTTCGCATAAGGGGGCGCCAGACTGTACGTATGTACAGTCGGCCCTACTAACATGGGTGCCAGACTATACATACGTACACCCGGCTACCCATACTCGGGAGCAGCGTTGCTGCCATGGGAGCAGTGTGCTCCCATCAATATGTACGGTGGGCAGTGGGGGTACATCCGCCCCCACCAGCCACTAATTTAAATAAATTTTTGTTTTAAGTCATTCAACCTTGCATCTTTTAGCGAATTTTCTTCGAATTCATTTTCTCAGAAACACCGTATAGACGGTGACATCAAAATAAATAACATTTCATATACAATTCCCAAATAGAATATATATATATGTATATTTACACTGTAATATAATACATATAATGAATATAAATATATATATATATATATTTACATAGATATTAATATACTGATAAAATTGGGCAATATAAACAAAAATAACCACCTATAGGAAAATAAATAAAAAATTTCCAAAGAATTTTCTTAAATTCAAAGAGGTTTAATAACTAATTACTTAAAATCATTTTCTTGAATTCATAACAATAAAAGAATAAGAAAACTAAAAGGAATCTAGATTTCTCCATTGTAAGTTTTCTACAGAGGTTTTGTTTTTAAAATAAATCTATTTATTTTCTACAGGGATTTAAATTTCCCACAACAATCTAAATGTGTTGTTCAATCTAAGGTTTGATTTAACAACCAATACTACAATTTCCTCATCTAAAATCAAATTCTATAGTATATTTTTATAATTTTCCTGAGGAATTTTCACAAGAAAAAACAAAACTTCCAAAATCTAATAATTAATTTTTATTCTCAAATAGTAATCTCTATTCCTAAATGGATTTAACAAGCAATTCCTTAATCACTACCATTTTAATTTAAACAATTCAAGAACAATAAACAACAGAATAAAACCCAGTGTTGAAGCTATAGGAAAAGAAGATTTTTTTGATGTAGAGCCTCCTCCAAAGATCTCACAATTTCTCTTCAACTGTGCAGTGATTCCAAGCAAGCAAACAATCCAGAAGCGCAACCAAACTTTAGCAGAATTTTCCAAATCAATTCTACAGCCAAAAATTTCTTCCAACCATTCTCTGTGCAATCTTTTCCAAAAATATCCTCTCAAACCTAAAGAAGCTTTTCCTCTCCAAAATTCTCTCTGTGAATGCATTTTCAACAAACTCTTCTCATTAATTAAACATGCACATGCTTGCATAATTGAAAAATATCTTTAACAACCAAATCCAATTTTCATGCAATAAAGAAATTTAAAATATTATATTAACACCAATATTTTGAAAACTAACTTTCCTTTTAAAATTCAATTTCAAATAACTTTCAATTTTTTTTTCTTTTATTTAATTTAATCCACATAAAACTTAATTAATTAATTTTAATTATTTAATAAATAAATTCAACCCTTATGAGATTAAATTTAATTAATTAAATAAATTAAATTTAATTAATTTAAATTTTATTAATAAATTTAATTATAACTTCTAACCACAATTTTAATTTTAATTCTAATTAATCACCACATTTAACCAATGCAATTATTCTAATTAACTCAATAAATAAGCACCTTTCATAAACAAATAACATTAAAATAAGGTAAACCATGACTCAACAAACAAGACAATCGACACACTAAGGCTAGGGCGTAGACTTGACACAAGTTACCTAGCTACTATCTCTCGTTCAACTTAACTGTTAGATTGACATGCTCAAACCTGTGAAACCAGGTGGAGTCGATGTCATGTACCTGCAACCTAAAAACCAAGTAAACAAAATCATATAATATAATGAACATATAATACACACTGTGAAGAAGAAATCACGGATTCGCAGGGCGCTCACAAGCGAGTGATGCAAACCTGTCCCCTTCACCAATACACTCATCAAGACTGACATTTACATCTTACTCAATAATCTCATAATAAAAACTCATGTTACAACTACTAACATCATTACACCATTAAAGCATGTAAAACAGTCATCAGATAAACACATCACACAATAATAGTTCATCGCTCAACAAGCGGCGATCAAAACACAAATAACAAGGTGTGTCTAGTATTAAAGTAGTTGCAACCAAATCAAAGCTAAGGAAATTCGAACAAGAAGAAAAATGGAGGGCTATTACATTCTCCCCCCCAAAGACTAGGCTTACTCCTAGAAGCCTACAAACAAGTAGGGATATAACTCCCTCATCCTAACTACATCCTCCCAGGTGGATGAAGCATCATCCCTAGGATCCCATTGAAATCTGACCTGATCAATATCTCACCCTTGAAGAGTGAGCATTCTGTGCTCCGTTACGACCATGGGCTCCAAAGTCAGCTGCCCGTCCTCTACCTGTAAAGAATTCCAATCAAGGACGTGAGAAACATCAGGATGATATGGCCGAAGAACTGAAACATGGAAAATGTCATGAATATGTGCTAGACTAGGTGGCCAAGCAAGCTGGTAAGCAACTGGACCAATATTTTTGAGTATCTCAGGAGGTCCGACAAGGCGAGGCACCAACTTAGAACCCTTTCCATATCAGATTGGACTCTTTCATGGACACACTTACAAGAATACTCTGTCACTGACAAAAAATCGGTGATCCACTCTATGCGCATCCGCATACTTCTTGTGCCTATCATGTCCTGCTACCAGGTGCTCTCTAATCCAATCCACTTGCTACTCCATATCCTGCAACATCTCTGGACCCAATAATATTTTGTCCTCAAGTTGATCCCAACTCAAAGGAGTACAACAAGGATGCCCATACAAAGCCTGAAAAGGTGCCATGCCAGTGGAACTCTGGAAACTATTATTATATGCAAACTCTACAAGATAGAGATAATCCTCCCATCGTGTCTGCTGGTCCATAACATACATATGTAACATGTCTTCGAGGATTTGATTAACCCTCTTAGTCTGTCCATCTGTCTCTGGGTGATATGCTGAACTAAAGTTCAACTGTGTCCCCATCACATGTTGTAATGATGTCCAAAGAGTTGAGGTAAACACTAGATCTCTATCAGAAATAATCTGATGCAAAATACCATGCAACCTCACAATATCCTCCATGAACACTCTAGCAATGGATGATGCATTATAGGAGGAGCACATAGGTGAGAAGTGTGCTACCTTCATAAACCTATCAACTATCACCATAATGGCATCATGTCATCGCAAGGAGTTGGGTAAACCATCAATGAAGTCCAACAAGATAATATCACATTTCCACTTTGGTACAAGATGTGGTTGTAGAATCCCTGCTGGATGTTGGTGTTCAACCTTCACTCGTTGACACTCCAAACATCTTGCTACAAAATCTCTAATATCCCGTTTCATCCCTGGCCAAAAATACAACTAATGGAGATCTGTGTGCATCTTCTTCACCCCAGGATGGGTTGAATATAGTGCATGATGTGCCTCAGTCAAAACCAAAGTGCGAAGGCCACCTACTAAAGGAACATAAATACGCTTTGAATGCCTCAGTAAACCATCTGCCTCAAGTGAATAACCTATGAACCTACCCTCTAGAGGTTTGCCTGCCTCAATCTCTGCCCTCACATCTTAATACCAACTATTCACTGGAAGAGTAGCAAGAATCTGACTCCGCAAATCTACTATAAGAGTCATCTCAGATATCTCATGCTTACATCTACTGATTGCATCAGCTACGACGTTCTCTTTTCCCTAAATATACTTCACAGAGAAACTCCATCCAACGCCTCTGTCTAGTGTTAAGGTTCAGTTGAGTGAAAATGTACTGAAGGCTCCTGTGATCACTATGAAGCTCAAATTTGTGCCCGAGAAGAAAGTGTCTCCATCTGGTCAATGCATGGACTACTGCCGCTAACTCAAGATCATGTGTGGGATAATTCAATTCATGATCCTTAAGCTTCCATGACTCATAAGCTATAGCTTGACCCTCCTGCATCAAGACTGCTCCTAAGCCCTCCAAATAACAAGGTGTGTCTATTATTAAAGTAGTTGCAACCAAATCAAAGCATAAGGCAATCCAAACAAGAAGCAAAATGGAGGGGTATTATATTCTACGTGGGTTTCCCTAGCCACACTTATTCTTAGTGGGTTATTTAGAAGCTTGGCCACACATGCTCCCCTTTATATTACACTCACTTCTCGGGTCAACCAAGCTTCAAGCCCCCATAAATCTCCCATGGAAGGATTTTCACCTCTACTAAGAACTACGAGAATTTGGATTCCTTGGCAACGACCGTTGTTGCACCATTGAATAGATAGGGTTTTTGGATTCTACAAAAAAGTTTTTAGTTTAGGCACCCATTCAAGTGGCCACACATGAGGCAAGATTAGCTTTGATAAGGAGGTATTCTAGCCTAATGAGGTTACACTCAACAAGGTTTTTGGGATTTCACTTGTCTATGTGACACATCCACACTCGTGATCCTAAGTTTTCAATTAGGATTTACATTTTTATACCAGTTGGGAATAGCTTGGCTAAAGAGCTTTGTTGCTGGTTTGAGTCACCTTGGGGTGAGTAATTTTTCCCACCAAGGAAGGCCCAATTCCTAGAGTCAATAAAATTTTCTCTTGCACCTAGGATCACACAAGTCCACAAGGGGAGAGGATACTTCTATTATTGAATCAGGGTTATACAAAGTGGAGACACTTGTTTATTTTAATTATCAAAATTGTAATTTTGGGCAAACACCTCAAACACATTGTTCTTTTTTTGAAAAATTTAGCTCAATGTGAGACCAATAATGTTCATTTTAAGCCCATGTCATGAAAATGCATGTTCATTTTAAGCCTTATGAGTTGTAATGCAATATTGTGTTCATTTTAAACCCATGAGTGAATATGTATGTTCATTTTATCCTCATGAAATGTAGACACAAATTATAGTTTGTGATTTGTTTGTTTGATTTAAGATTGTGAAAAGAATGAACAAACAAAGGTTAGACTCCTTGCCACATGTTGCAAACAAAATATTAGTAACCCCAAAACCTCTACTCTACTAAACAAAAAAGAGAAAATTTGGAAATTCTATAAAAAACCATAAATAAAATTTTACCAGACAAATGTGTCATTTTGCACAGCAAATGCATCTCAAGGTTGAAAGTTGGAATGCTCAACTAGATGCATCATTCAGGATTGTGAATGCATCTCAATAGATCAAATGTGTCATTTGGTTTATCACATGTGGCTCGGGATGGGGATTACGTCGTTTTATAGAGAAAATGTGTCACGACAGAGTGATTGCAGCTCATAAACTTGTGAATGCAGCTATCCATACTTATACCTACAAAAAAATCCAAACAAATTTGTATGGAAACTACAAAAATGAGTTTCAAATTCACCAATGTAACTGATGGTAAATTTCCAGGTTAGTCTTAAATCAAAAACATAAATAAGACCCTAGCTTAATTATGAAAAACAATAGAGGAATAATGCAAAAGAAATAAAAATGTTACCAAAGCCCTTCAAAACCTCCATGAATCACCTCCATATCCCTTCTCCATTTGCTACAAATATGCTACTTTCCCTTAGATTTTTGTGAGAAAATGTTCCTATGACTATGACCTAACAAATATTGAAGGATTTCTATGAAAAATGCAAGTTAAACTAAATTATACATGCAATAGAGAAACCTACAAAATGACAATGTTAGCCTAAAAATGCAAAGTTTGAAGTATAAAATATGTGAAAATGAAGTGTATGTGTAGCTAGATGTAGATGTAGACGTCAAAATGAGACTAAAATTGCCTTTTTATAGAAAAGCCAATTTTAGATGAATGGACAAGATTGAAAGATGAAAGATGACCTAAGATTAATGGTTGTAAATGCATGTGAAAACCCCTAATTAGGGTTAGGGCAACAATGCAAAATGAATGGTTAAGATTTGATTTTGAGAAAATTAAATCAAGGGTTAGAAGTGTATGTGACAAGAGGATATTGGACACGAATTTTGAGGTTGCTAGAGGGACTTAAAAATTATTTGATTTATGAGAGGGAGAGTTGACTTTTGAATTAAAAATTGATTTAATTCAGAAGTGGTGGGGCCATGTGACAACAAAACAAAAATTAAAATTATTTACTTGGAAGGAGGGGAATTGCCAAGTTGAAATTTAAATAAATGATTTTATTTAAATGTAGAGGAAAAGTCAATAAGACAATTAAATAAGTAATTCTAATTATTTAATTGTGGAGGAAATGGATAAAGTGACCAGCAATTAAATAAAATATGGGGAATTTATTTAATTATGAGAAGATATTAGAATTAGAGACGTATTTAAATAAATAATAGAGTTTATTTATTTAAATAATCATGAGGAAATAATGTATTAATTAAATAAATTTAATAATTTATTTAATTGAAGAGGACATAAGGAATTAGTGGTGTATTTAAATAAAATAAATGTAATTTATTTATTTAAATAGTCGAGAGGAATAAAAGATGTGAATTAATTAAATAATTAAGAATTATTTAATTAATAGATGAATTTGGACAAAAGGACATAATAAAATATTTTAATTACGTTAAGAAGAAATATGGAGAAAATCGAGTTTGCAGGCCTAGGTCAATTTTATGTGTCTACATACATAACCAAAGATTTCAAATATGTTTGAAATAAAAAATCCATTAGAGTTGTCATTCTATTAGTTTGTTTTTGTGCTATAAGATCCAATTGATTCATGTTTTGCAATTTTCACACACACGCCCCACTAGAAGTGGGGACCCTCTTTTTTCTTTTTCTTTCTTAGGTTTGAAATTTTCCCCTTAAGGGATAGGTTCCTCAAAATTTTGATTCACTTCGCTTGTTGAGTTTCAATGCTTTATCTACATTTTATGTTTTTGTTTCTTTGCAATAGTTTGGTCTTATGTGATGCCTTGAGTCATTCCTCAATGAAAATTTAACTTAGGCATCAGATTGGGAAAGTATGGGAGAGTTTCAAGAAATCCACCTGGTGCCATATTCCCTGGAGGCCTAGTGGTTCACTAAATCCATAGTGATTTGGATTACCCAAAATTTCAAAGTCTCGCTAAATCCTTGTCAAGTTGGATTCCACAAATTTTGCATCATTCGCTAAATGCATCCCTAGATGGATTCCTTGAGCCTTCTTTATTTTTCTAAATCCTTTAGTTTCTGGATTCCCCAAATCCATCATTGGCTTGTTTCCCTAATTTGGTGAATGTCTTCTTAGCATATTTATGGCTTCTATAGTCAAGGTACTTTTTTCATTAATGCTAAGTTGAGGCATGAGTTATATGCACTTGGTCTTATACTCATTACTCACTTTAAGGAGTGCATTGGAATTTTGGTATTTGAAAGGTGTGAATTTGGGTATCAGTGCTAGGGCATTTCATAGGTCATAAACTAGGACTTCAAAGTGTGCATTTGGATTTCCATTATCAATATCTTGGGTCAAAAGTTAGTATTTTAAACTTGTTTTCTAAAATTTATTGCAATGTGAAGTCTTTATGGTGAGTTGGAATTTCAGTGGGGCAAGTTTAAGGTCGTAGTGTGCATTATATTGCTTATTTGATTTTTTTACGATGATATTGATCTTGTTTCAATTGCATTTGATTTCACAAGGGTTTCACTTTAGTTGACTGCATTACCAATTCTAGCTTTGAATTAATATCATTGGTTATTTATTATGCATTCAAATTCAAGAGACTAGGGCATCATTTTGTTTGAAGCTAGGGTTTGCAAATCTACATCTATAAGTATGAAATTGTGACATCCAAGTGTATATTGTTGTGGGTTGGGGCTTTGGACTTTTGACCATTGGTAATGCATTTGTGAATTTTGCATGAATTATGGTATACATTTGAATTCAAAAAATCATTTTTCCCATATAAAAACCTTAGTTCGTAACTTTGTAAGTGATGTTTGAAATGCTGAATGATTTATTAACAACCTAGATGAAGTCTAATTTGAATTTGATTCAAATTGAGTCTTATCTTGTGAAGTGGAAGCATTCCAATTTCATCGGGTTTATGAAGTTACAAGTTCAAAGTGTGTTTGTTTAATCCTTAATGTTGTGAAATAATAGAAAACCTATCCTTTGATAAATCTGTTTCCAGGAGATAAGCTCAAGATCTTGTCCTTCACAAAATTCTTGTGGTTATGGATTTCTCGAGTTCTCTAACTCTCACAAAATCTACCTTTGCTCGAAAAACCTAAACTCCTATCCTTTCATGGAATCTGAGATGCCTTAGATTCCATGAATCTATGAGGAGTTAAAATCCCTAATGTTACAAAATGCATGGTATATTTCTAAGTTTCATCTTGGGAAGGATGTAGGGTAAGTCTCATGACCTTATGGATGTTTGGTGATTGGAATTTGATTGATTTTTCATTTTTTGAAAAATCCACCTACGCATGGAATGCTCGAGGGCCAGTTCCTTCATGGAATCCATGATGGGTCAGATTCCTCAAAATTCAGGAGTTCCCAAAATATTTGAGCTTTCCAAAAACCTGAAGTATGCTTGAGATTTAATTTTAAGGGTTTGCAATTTGGTTTTGATGATTTTAATGATGATTTGAAGATAATTATATGTGGCATATATGCTTTAATGTTGAATTGAATGATTCCATAATGATGTAATAGTTGATTATGCTTGGCATTATGGTAATTATGGTCTTTTCTAATCAAATATAGGAATAATTTAGTAAGGCTAAGGGTTCCAAGGAAAATTGACTGAACTTGTTAAAGAGGAACCCACAACTAGAGTTGAAAGGATAAATTATGACTTCAAGGGCACGAGGCCAGAGTCCAAGATTATCTCAACATGGGGGAAATTTGGAGATACAAATATGGGTCATGTAGATTACGAACAATTCAAACAAAGAATGTGCCTTAAAGCACACACTCCTTTGGCACAAATATTGGTACATATTGGATTGGCACAAGCTATTGGATTCCCACCTTCAGTATAGTGTCTTGAGTTGATAATGGAATGTGAAAAACATTATGATTTAGACAAGAGAGTGATTATTGGCCCTCAAGGTAGGATAATGGAAAATATTACCAAGGAGTTAATAGCCGAGGCATTCAATATTAGGTCACATAAAAATATGGTGAAAATATAGTTGAAAGTTGCACAAGAATTATAGAGCTCAGATCTAGATTAGGCATTAGATTTTATGAATAGTTCATGGATGGAGAATCCAAAGTCACACTATTCTAAATTTCCTAAACAACTACATAGGAGTGACTTCAAATTAAAATATAATGACATGATTACTCTCCTTAGCAAAGTGGTGGGACTACATAAAGATTTCATCTTTGAGGAGTAGATGTTTTATGTTATTTCTCAGATTAAGAATGGAATTCACTATCATTGGGCATACACTGTTAGTGATAATTTAGACCTACAATTTAGAAGTGTGTAGGAAACTAAAAAATTCACCATGACTTCATATGTTGTATATATGTTGGCCAAGATTTTCAGGTATAAAGGCCTAAGTTGTAAAGGGACAATTGGTTAGGATCAGGTATATGATGTTTATCCTTAGTTGCACTTCAATAATTTGAATTTCAGAAGGGTAAATGTTTCTTTTACCATGTATATAACTAGAACCTTGCAAGATGCACTCCATGTAAGAATTTAAGAAGAGGCAATGGATCTCATCAGGAATTATGGCTTCTAGTTTATTCGATTTCCAAAGTTTACATACATCGTAGTGCATGGATCTCCAAAGGTTCCATATAGGCTCCCTAGATATCCATCAGAAAAGTTCATACTATTGGAGTTGACAAGGAAATTGGTTGTATTTGATGCTATTTTGAAGGAAATGCATAAAATATGGGTTGGTGTTGATTTCCCCTTGAGGATAGGTGGTTTGGAAGATTTCCCTTCCATACAAAGTGCACATCATTCAAATACAAATATGGTTCATCTTCATTTGTATTCTCATTCAGACAGAGGTAATTTTGATCCTAATGGAATAGCACAACAAATTGCTAATAAGGAGTATAGACATAAGGATCACATTGAGGATTAATGGGAAAATTGTAGAGATGATTTTGAAGTATTGAAGAGAAGATATTCAAGGTTTTCTTTGAACTTGATAAGACTTCATAGGGTGGAAAATGTGCCTGATCAAGTGGATGATGAAGAGGACACTATCTAGTATCATGATTACATGAAATTTCAAGATAAGCCACTCCCTAATATCAATTGGTCAAAAGATGAAGTTGTTGATTTGGATCAAATCACTACTCCAGTGTTGAGATATTCCAAGCAGTGGGTCAAGCATAAGGTGTTGAAATTGGATGCAATAGGAACAAAGTTTACCTATGATTTTTTGGGAAACTTGGACTCCCATTAAAAAGAAGAAACTAAAAATACTCAAGATGATGTTGTGGTTCCTCATGAGGAATAGGATACATAAGAAGAACCTATTGTAATCAAGAGGAAAACTATAAGTCAAACTAAATACAAGGAGCCTAAAAGATAACCAATCTCTAAGAGGAGAAAATGAACAAAATAAGTTACTGAAGAAGGAGATGCAGAAGCTCAACCCTCAAAGAAGAGATGAATTAAGGATGGAGGGAGATAAAATATCTAAGTCAAAGGAAAATAGGGATAATGAAGAAGATACAGATCAATCCAAGGTAATTGAAGTAGAGAGCTCTAGAGAGAGACCACAAGTATATGTGAGGAAGAACTCTCCAAAGAAAAAAGTTCCTCCTTTCAGTATAGGGAATTTTGAAAAGATGGTAAATGAGCTTGAGGAGAATGTTAAGGAAACATCAACTGATGAGATTGAAGAAACTAAGAGAGAAGTTACATGAAATAATACTCCTCAATCTCTTTCACAAAATGTGCAAATTGAAACTGATAAAGGAGAGGTGGAGGTTGCAATAGATGAAGGTAATCTCTCAAATGATCTTGGATAATAGGAACAAGAGGAAGAATAAGAAGATGTTCCAACCCCAAAGAGTGGATAAATTGGTAATATTAGAGTGGAGTTAGAAAAAAATTCCTCAGAGTTGCAAAGTGATAAGGAAGAAGAAAAGGATCTAGAAAAAGTGGAAGAAATACCTTCCAAATTTCATGAGAAAGAAGAAATACATGTATCTGATGTTGAAGACCAAAAGGGGTAGGAAATTCAAGATTTTTTAGATGTTGTGGTTGTCTTTTATTTCAACACTATTAGCATTGGTGATCCTGAAGGTTGTATATGTCAAAGATATTGAGAAAATTATAATAAATATATTGCAGGTAGCCAGTGAAGCTGAGAAGGTTTGAGTGATGAAAATTTTTGTACGTTGATGATCAAAAGGTGTGCACTAAAGGGTTTTTTGTTGAGCTTATCTAGTATGTTATCCTAAAGTTTCAGTAGTATGCTCAAAGTATGTTCAATGGATGTTTGTGAAGTATATGTGTGACAGGGAAAAATTTAGTGGCGAATAATAGAAATCGAGACCTCCAAAAATGGTGAATAGTGCAAGCTAAAACGTAGACTGAATCACCAGGTTTTTACAAAAAAATAATTTTGTCTCGATTAACTTGCCATGTAAATGATGTGTCATTGGAAATTATTTGCTAGTAGTTTATACCATAATTAAAAATATTAATTATATTCACCAGTAATATTATATTCCTCTGATCAATTTTGGGGTAATATCGCCACTAATAATAAAATACTATTTAATTTTTTTAGGGATACTTTAGCCTTGAATATGCCTTTTATCTATTTCCATTGATTAGCTTTTTCATCGGATGGCTATGAGTTGATTTTGTGACCTAATACACATGTGCCTTTTCAAAGGCTTGTTGAAGGCCAAAACAAATTTCGGGCCTCAACAAGCCTTTTAAAAGGCACATGCGTATTAGGCCGCATAATCAACTCACAACCATCCGATTAAAAAGCTAATCAATGGTAACTTTTTCAGTTTTCATTCAATCTTACTTTTAAAGTGATATTTTAAAAAATCTCTTAATCTATGTTTGCCCCCTTGGCCCCCACAAAGGGCGCTGCCCCTTGACCCTGCCGGTGGCTGCCTCCCTCGGGCCCCTACTTCAATATTACAAAAAACAAAAAAATATGGGGGAACTGTGCTGATCAACTATGCAAATTTTTAAAGTAGAGATTAGCCATTGTAATTAATCTTTTTAGTGATTATTTGCTAGGATTTGCTAGTGTTATTATTATTTTTTCTAATTATTCCTTAAGATTCGTGAGGAATTTACAATTTTTTTTAATAATGTGTATAGATTTTCCAGGAAAATTAATATTTTTTTCAAAAAAAGGAAGGATTCACCAGGATTCTACACCTTCGCTGACAGGGGGGTTTCTTAAAGTTATCCCTAATGTGTGAATAAAGACCAGATCATTCGAGTGCAGAGCAGAGTGTGAAGAAGATTCAGCGAAGTGTGAAGAAGTGTTTTGTCCCTAATTGGAACTATAATCAAGGTTTTTTAGAAGCTAATTTCTCAGTTCAACCTCATCAAATGGATTTAATCTAATTGTATTATGTAAGGCATTGATCCTGCCCTTTGAACAGTGAGCTCTAGGTAGTGTGCCTGAATGCATGTGCATTCCCTATTCATTTCTTTCATTATACTTATAAAAGGGTATAATCTTGTGGACTAACATCCACTGTGTTTTTTCCCCTAATAGGGTTTCCGCGTATACAAATATTGGTGTTCATGTTTCTGTGATTTGTTGATGACATTATTTTTGAAGGTGATGATGACTTGTGGATGAAATTTTCTAATGAAATGAAAAGTGAATTTGAAATTTCAATGATAGGAGAACTAAAATTATTTTTAGGATTACAAATTACTCAATTAGATGATGGAATCTTTATTTCTTAGTCCAAATATGTGAAAGAGCTATTGAAAAGGTTTGGAATGGAAGATTCAAAGCCAGTTGGTACACCCATGGTAATTAGATGCAAACTATCTTAGAATGATGATTCTCCTAAGGCTAATCAAACAATACATAGGTCAATGATTGGTGGATTGCTATATTTGACTTAGACAAGACAATACATTATGAATGTTGTGTGCATGGTCGCTAGCTATCAAGATGATCCAAAGGAATCACATGTGACTACAATAAAGAGAATATTCAAATACTTGAAAGGAATGGTTGACTTTAGGTTATGCTATCTAGAGGATGACGATATTAATCTGAATGCCTTTACAGATGCAGATTAGGCAGGAGATGTAAATGATAGGAAAAACACAAGTGGTGGTGTTTTCTTCTTGGGGAAGAAGCTAGTATCTTGGCTAAGTAAAAATTAGAATTCTATTTCCTTATCTAGTTTTGAGGCAAAATATATTTCTACTACAAATAGTTGTACTCAGGTGTTGTGGATGAATAAGATGCTAAGAGATATCAGAGTTGAGTATGATGAGCCTATTGCTATATTTTGTGACAATTCAAGTGCCATAAACATTTCTAAGAATTTGGTGCTACATTCAAAGACAAAACATATATCTATTAAGTATCATGTTTTGAGAGACAAGGTGAGTGATAAAGAGGTCAAATTGGAATATGTGCCTACAAAGGAACAAATTGGTGATATCTTACTAAACCATTTCCTAAGGATACTTTTGAGTATCTCAGAGGAAAGTTAGGGGTGATTTCCCCTCCTAATCTAAACTAAGATGTAATTCTTTGCATCAATCCGTGGACTTACAGACAAATATTGTTTTAGATTAATGTTGTGGTGGCTTCTACTCAGGGGGAGTAGTCAGATGATTTAGATGATATGTAGATCAGAGCATGTGTACCTTTTCTATTGATCTCAAAGGGGGAGAAGAAAAATATGAAAAACTCTTGAAGTAAGGGGGAGAACTATAGATCAAAGGGAGAGAATTATGTGAACAACCAATTGTGTTGATGGTATTATTTTTCACATCATGTGTTGCCATCAATGCCAAAGGGGGAGATTATTGGATGTTGTGGTTTTTTTTCTAATATGTGGTTGTCATTGATGTCAAAACTATTAGAATTAGTGATTCTAAAGGCTATATATGTCAAAGATATTGAGAAAATTGTAATAAATATATTGCAGGCTACTAGTGAAGCTGAGAAGGTCTGAGTGATGAAAATTTATGTACGTTGATGATCAGAAGGTGTGCACTAAAGGGTTTGTTGTTGTTATTATCTAGTATGTTGTTTGAAAGTTTTAGTAGTGCTAAAATTATGTTGGATGAATGTGCATGAAGTATATGTGTGAATAAAGATCAGATCATTCGAGTGCAGAGAAAAGTGTGAAAAATATTGAGTCAAGTGTGAAGTGTTTTTGTGCCTAACCGGAACTGTAATCAAGCTTTTGTAGAAGATAATTTATCATTTCAACCTCATCAAATGGATTTAATCTAATTGTCTTATGTAAGGTAGTGAGCCTTCCCTTTGAGTAGTGAGCTCTAGGTAGTGTGCCTGAATGAACGTGCATTCCTTGTTCATTTCTTTCATTATACTTCTAACAAGGTATAATCTTGTGGATTAACATCCACTGTGGTTTTCCCCTTAACAGGGTTTCCACTTATAAAAATCTTGGTGTTCATGTGTCTTTGATGTGTTGATGATTTATTCTTACACTTTTAATTATCAGATCTGAGATTAACATTTGTTTAAGGTTGAATAAGCTTAATTTCTGTAACAACTGATTCACCCCCCTCTTGGTTGTCTATCCTTGTTTTTCCAACAAAGATAATGTTGATAAGATCCAAGGAACTTTGAAAAAAATCATTCTAAGAATCAAGACAAGAAAAAAATTTCTTAGGAGGATATAAACAAAGAACAATCAACTCCACCTAATTGGTTGAAAGAGTGATTGAAGCCTAAACCTATCATTGTAGAAGAAGAGACTCTAGATTGGATTTTTTTGGAAAACTTGGGGAAATCAAAAGAAATAAATAAATCTAGAGTGGTTTCTAGGATGACAAGGGATGAACTTAATAATAGAATTTTTCATGTTGTTACACCTACATATGATAATCATAAGGATAAAGTTATTCCATTTGACTACAAGGTTGAAACCATCAACCTAGGCCCATCAACAAAAGAACAAGAAAATGAAGATATCTAGGATTATATAAATACTATCCTAAAGAGTTTAGATAATGTAACACAAGCTAAGGAAATGTTGCAACAACAAATGACGAAACTGAAAAATACATCTAACATTTAATCAAGCCTTTGCAAACGTAGGTTGGTGAGAATTTCCCTTATTCAAAAGGCTTTCTATCAAATGATGGAATAAGTGAGATTGAGAAAATGAGAACCTCCTTATAGGTTACTCAACAATGAATTGGTAGTGTAGGCCAAAGGGGAGAAACAATGATAGAAAAGGTATTGCATACACATAAAAAGGGTTCATCCTTCCTTGAAGAAATAACTCAGCTAACAACAAAATGCCAAATAACAGATGATACAACCATTGCTGAGTTGAAGAAAGTGATTGAAATTCTAGAGGAACTACTAGTTAAGGGAAATGTTCTCACAACTAAGAATGTGAATAGACTAGTTGAATGGATTGAAGAATTTTACTTCAAAATGGATTTAATGATGAAATCATCAAAGAAGACATCCAAGATCCAAGGTAAAGTAAAGGAAATATTAGATAGTTTCATTACATTTTTAGAGATTGTTACAGGAAGAATTTTGGAAAGAATAATTTGAATGTTGATCAATTGCAAAAATGGTGGTATGAATTCTATTCTCTAGTTGAGGATGAACCTATAAAAAAGGATCAACTTGAAGATGCAGTTGTTTATATTTTCAATTCGGATAAGTATCAAGGGCTTCAAGGAGTTTGGGAAAAGACGTTGGATAAATATGGATAATATTTAAATTCTATTAAGTTTGTTGAGACTATAATTTTTTTCAAAACTTCAGTGGCTTACTTTCATAAATTCCACAAGGTAGCCACATTTTGAGTGCAAAATTTCTATAATCCATTTCACATATCATATCTACTATTGATCCCATCAGATTTAACCTTTTGACACATCAAAATACCTCTGATCATTATTGAGCAGGAGCCTTTGAATAAATAATCTATATCGACATGACTGGGTCTATGTCTCTCCAACCCATAAGCTATGGCCTTTCAATTCAGGCATTTGTGGCATATCGATGAAATGTTAACATTGTCACATTGATAAAAAAATTAGGAGGATACACATTTAGGAAGACAATGTTTGTTGTTTCACTAATGAAAAGGTTATCAGAAAGAACAATACTATTGGAGTGAGATCCTTACATTACCCCAAGCCTACATGTCATGTCGATGAAATTTTTTCAATAAGATATTCACTTTGTTTCACTAATAAAGAAAAAAGAAACATGTCGGGGAGACATGTGCTATCAGAATGAGTTTCAAATGTCTTTCTAATCCCATATGTTACATCAATGAAAGTAATATTGGAGAGAGTCTTTTTGATTCATCTAAAGGAGGAGGACTATATATCAAGGAGACTAGTAACATTAGAGTAACTTTATAATATGTGAGTGATGCTTATTCTCTTACCAATGGTAATACGAAGGGATCAAAATTCATTGGAGTGATATTTGATGACAACTCTGATATCTTCGTGACTTGATAAATCTTTTTTCGAAGGTGATATGGATCAAAAGATGAAAGAAAAATCAATTTATCATTGATAAGAATGATATTTGGTCTCCCCAACCATATAAGGTGTTTGACGAACATTTGGATGGAAACACATAGATCAGAAAAAGTTTAAATAACTCTTGCCAATATAATCATTCAATCTGACAGTTGGAAATTCAAAAAATATGCTACACTCACGTTTAAAGTTGGACATTAATGGCCGCACAGATACACAATGTATAGATAATTCTTTGAGTGAAAGAAGAATAATTAAGGATAATTTGTAGGGCTGGCAATGAAAAGAATAGGAGAACAGACATAGGCTAGAGAATTTTGTGCAGTGGAAGATTTTCAACTCTAGGGAGTTCATTGAAAGACTTATGTTGTAGAATAGGGTTTTCATTTTTTTCACACACGCCCCACTTAAAGTAGGGACCCTCTCTGCTTGGTCTTTTGGCTCTTTTCTGTGGCTTTTCCTTTTCGACATGTCTTTGAAAATCTTGGGATTTTGGTTTTTGGTGCTTTGGTCCTTTGGCCCTAGGTTTTGGTTACCTTGGAATATTCCTTAATGCTTATCTTGCTTGTAATGTGCCCTATTGAGCTAACCCTTTGAAAATTTTGAGTCTTTGGGTCAATCTCAGGTTTTTTCCTGGTTTCGGGATATTCCTCCCTTGGCAGATTTCCTCGACAGCCTCGAAAACCCGATGGGGGTTGGTTATGCACTATCTTCGAAGATTTTAATGCTTTATAGAATTTTGTCTTCCCTATAATTTTTTGAATTTCCTTCGCCTCATCGAATTCCCGGGTTGTGTCTTTGGCTGTCTTGTTGCGGTGGTGTAGTTTACCACCATACCATGGGGGCAATTCATCTGGTGTGGTAGCATGGTGGTATTGTGATGCTGTGAGAGTCCCTAAGCTAGGTTGTAGTTGTGTAGTATACCATGAGGGCTTCACACTTGGCTTGTGGTGGTGCAGTTTACCACCTTACCTCGGGGGTTGGATTGGTCGCTTGCCGTAGTGCGGTTTTGATCACCTTGGAGGGGTTGGAAGGTCAGATTTGTCAATGAATGACATGAAAATTATGTTGAATTTGTGAGAATCCATTGCCTTGGGAAAATCCCAAAATTCGTTCCTCCTTCATTTTCCTGAGATGTATTAAGTCTTTCTAGTTTCAGAGATTTCCATCCCCAATAGAATTTTTTGAAGATCTATTATTTATCATGAACTGAAAGGATTCATGGGTTAATTGTTAATGATTGTGCATTGCATGGTTGATTTAGATCATTTGAAGGTATTTTCAAGTGTTTCTTGATTATTGGATATTGATTGAGTTGCTTTGCATGCTAGTTGTGCTCTCATCACTAAAATATGCCTAGCCCAGAATTCCCCAAAATTCCTTCCTAACCTAAATTTCACAAAGGGGTGAAAATCCAAAAGTTTTAGAAAGGATTCTTTAATGATATTTTAAGGGATTCTGATGGCCATTTTCATCTCTTTGGTGATTGAATACGTTGTTTTTAATTGACTAATGTGGATTCTCACACTATATTGGATACTTAGTGTGGCCTTTTGGGTGCATTCTAGATCAAGCATGTTGTTGCTAGCAGGGTTGGGAAGAGGATGGGCATACTTTAAATATGTTGAGAGATCTATGGGATACAGTCAAGTACACTTTGTGAGCGTGGGCCAGTAAAAATCATGCGTGCATGAGAATATTTTTCAACATGCTCATTGGTCGTTCACCTGAGTTGGACATGACATGGAAAATTAGAACAAGTTGGACTCGAACAGAGTCATTGGAGATGCCTAGCTCAGCTATCGACCGGTGACCCATTTTAAAACTCATATTACATGCATGTGTACCATTATTTTGCTTTACATTGGTGGGACATTAATGGAAAAAGGGACCTATGAGGTTTGTTCAATATGAATTAGGATTTGTAGAGATCCCAGGTCAATATGAGGAAGGCACCTCGAGCACTCAATGCGGGGTGACGATATAATGCGGGTTGTCCAGGGTTGATCTTTTTGGTGGCCGACCTTCTTTGTAACCCTAGCTAAGGCTGGCATAGGATGAAGTCTCTATAAGTATGGAATTTTGCCTCATTTGTAAAGGGTTAGACAATGGATTAGTTTGTTAGAATTAAATAGAAGATAAACTAGAAGATTAGAGCAGAAAGTTAGAGTTAGGAGTTAGTCATATTTCAAGCAAGTGTTGTAACACAAGAATTGTTGCTATTACTGGTGATTCGATGCAAGTGAAGACATTGTGTTATTATTGGTGCCTTCTTTGGATTGATTAATCTTGCATGGTTCTTGTTCTATCTTTAAAATTGCTTGGAAATGTTTGAATGCATTTTAGATTTAGAGTAAAATGATTTGATAGTGCTTGGAGTGTTGTCTTAATCTTTGGTTCATACTTTGAGAAACTTCTTGATTGTGGGTTTGTTGTGCAAGGTCAACATGTACCAGATATTTATGTGCTTAGTTCAATTGTGGGAATTTATCTAGTTCAATTGAATGAATGTCTATGATCTAAAAATATTTGATTCCTTAGAAGATTGCACTATTTTTGTGAGATTTTAGGTATGGCCTAGGTTGATCAAAAATTAGTTTTAAGGGTTTGGTTTGTTCCAAGCATTTTATCATTAGTAGTGTTGATTCTAGGAGTACTATTAATCTTAGGATTTTTGAAACCCTTATCTTTTGTTATCTATTTGAACTGTGGTTAAACCAGGAATTTGAGTATAATTATATTGTAAAAAATCTATTAAGTTTAGAGTTTCTAGCATTTGTTCTATAAGGTCCCTTTGTGATTACCAGCATTTTCACATTTATCACTGAGTTGTTCTATTGCAGGTCATGACCTGACACCCGAGAGACCTTGGGGTTATCTCTTTGTTCATAGAGATCAACCTTTCAAGAGAGATAGGATACTAAATTTTTTTTGATTTGTTGATGTGGAGAAAACACCATCAAAAATATTGGTGCTAGAAGGAGGGTTTGAATAAAAAAGCTGGAGCATTTTCTAAACACCCTTTCTCCCGAGAGGCTCAAAAGGAGAACCAAATCTACACCAGGAGAAGAAGAAGAGTTTCAAGAATTTCCACCTCAAACTAGGTCAAGAAGGACCAAAATAAGGGAGGAGTCACCATCCTCACCCTCATCCATCTCATCTTCATCTGATTATGAGGTTGGTTCCATTCAAAAACCCCAACTAGTCATCAATTAGTTGCTGCCACCTCCACCTCCACCAATGGATTTCTTGGTAAATAACCCATCACCTCTATCCTTCAATAACTATAATATTATGTTAGAAAACCAAGATCAGACATGCAAACCAAAAGGCCTTCCACAAAAGAGAAAAACAGTAAAAAAGAAGATCTTTGCATGAAGATGTGCAAATTGATATATTCAGAATTAAGATATTACAAGAGATGATTTGCTTTATAAAAACAATGTATGCAACCTTAATCTTGACCTAAAAGGAAACCCTAGTGTGCACACTTAATAATTAATCAATTATTAATGTGCTTAAGTTTAGCTTAAGTAACTAAAGGAATCAGTGAATTAATTAATTAACTAATATAATATAATTAATTAAGTGTAATAACTTATTACTCTAACACCCCCCCCTTAAGATGAACTTAGGAAGAAGATAAAACACTAGAAAAAGATGCCTGAAAGAAAATATGGGTCCCGACAACTTGGATTGATCAGGGACCCATTTACAAATGCAAGAATGAGGTAGAGAAGGAAAACCCAGTGGGAAAAAACCCCCCTACAATGAGATTACATGCTACAAAGAAGTACTGGAAGAAATTTGTAGAGTAACATTGGAACCAAAATCTGGAAAGCAACGAAATATACTTTTTTCTATTACTCGAACCGAAATATGGAAAGCAACCGAATGAGAGTCACTAATTGACTCAAGGAATCATGAAAAAAGCAACAACAGACCTGATGCCTCATAACACTCAAAAACTCCAAATGGGAACAACCCTGGAATCTATGAAGCAACAGTCGATTATTGAATGATGTGATACTGAAATGAAGTGCAAACATGCAAGTTGCACTCTCCCAACTACCAAAACATCCAAGTAATCTCCAAAAAATCCATCGCGATAAATATGGAATAATGATAAACTTAGGACAAATACAAAAAAAAAGTGCATGGACAACAACATAGAGCTCCTCAATACCTTTCCAACGCCATAAAGATAGTGAAAATTGGAGATTGTGGAAAAAATTTATAAGCTCGGAAGCATAAAATAAACATCTGACTTCAAATAGAAATAAGTGCAAATAAATAGACAAATACTATAAAATAAACTATACCACAAGAAAGTGCTCAGAACCAGCTTTCCGGTGATATCTCATTTTCCCGATTATGATACCGTATGCCCAACTTATGCCAAAAAGAAAAAAGTCGCTCCTTTAGGGCAAACTGGGGCTAGAGATGGTCATACAAATGCTGACGTCTTGCTGATGTCAGCAGTTTATGAGCATAAAATTGATGGCATGGAGGTCGTTGGGGCAAAAAATCACCCCCTTACAAATTTTTTTTGGTGAAGCCCCTGGTTCTACATAAAACCTTGGCGGGGGCTAGGTGTGAAGCTCCTAGTCCCCCATCGGACTTGCGGGTGCAGAAGATTGGGCCCATGAGGGCTGGAAGGGCCAGCAGCGGTGGAAGGGGGAGCCACCAGTGGCCGCTTGGTGGCCACCTGGTGGTGGGTTCTTTTAACACTATAAGCATCGACATGGAAACCGAAAAACTCCTTTTTTAATTTTTTTTTAATTTTCGTGCCTCAGGGAGTGTGATGGGAGGTTGTACAGCCTCCTTGGTAAAAAAATTTTGCCTTCCAAACCAACTTCTCCAAAATTGATGAAACGAAGGGTGATCTTAGGGTTTTGGGGCACTGCGAGCATGATGATAGTGTCCATTTTGCTCCAAGATGCTCTGAAAAATAAGGTACCTACAGAGCTTGCAAAAAATCATTGAGCTTGAAACCCTTACAAATTTCTTCAACGATGACCAAAATCAGAAAAATAAAAGTCAATCTTGACTTTTTCCAATGCTCTAAATCCAATGATGAAGCCCAATCTAATCCAAAACGTCGCATAGATGAGCTGAAGACATGAAATCCTTGAGGAACCCCGAATGAACTCTGCAATGATTTTCTCCAGAATTTGACAAGGGGCTGCATGTCAAGGCTCCAATACCATGTTAGAAAACCAAGATCAGACATACAAACCAAAAGGCCTTCCATATAAGAGAAAAACAATAAAAAAGATGTTTTCATGAAGATGTGTAAATTGATATATTCAGAATTAAGATATTACAAGAGATGATTTTCTTTATAAAAGCAATGTATGCAACCCGAATGTTGGCCTAAAAGGAAACCCTAGTGTGCACACTTAATAGTTAATCAATTATTCATGTGCCTAAGTTTAGCTTAAGTAATTAAAGGAATAAGTGACTTAATTACTTAACCAATATGCTATAATTAATTAAGTGTAATAACTTAGTACTCTAACATGTTATGCCCAAGAACCCTAATCATTCTTGCTCTAAGTTTCACGTGAGTGATCCTAATAGGACAACAAGGGAGCATATTAGGATTTTTTAGGCTTTTTTGAGAGATAGAGGGATTAATCATGAGGATGTTGCATGCAAAATTTTCCCTTATTCTATGAGAGAGGATGCCTTTTATTGGTACAACCATTTACCTACTACATCAATCCATAATTTGGTTGAACTTGAGGCTACATTTGTGTAGAAGATTAAAATCCCCATTAGCGCCAATGAGCTCTACATGTAGTTTATCAAGGTTAAGAGAGAATTTAATGAGCCTATAGGGTTGTTCAACAATAGTTTCCATAGTGCATACACTAGATTGCAAGAACCTTATGCTACAGATGATGCCACTGCCTTAGAGGTCTACTTTGAAGCCCTTGATAGCCTTACATCCACCTTCCTTAGGTGGAGAACTAATCCCCCAACTACCTTGCTCACTATATATACAAAGGCTATTAAGGTTGGCACTAATCTGAGACAACTCTTGTCATGACCCTTGCCATTTCTAGGATCTGCTGCTAACACTTGGCAACTACAAGCTCTTAACCAGGCTCTAACTAATCACACTCCCATTATGAATCTCATTCCATAGCTACCTTTGGTTCCACACCCAGGTCATCCAATAAGTCAGGCCCACCCAATACCCAGTTATCTGCAACAGGGTGCCAATCAACCCCTTCATCCAAAACAATAGGCTAGTTTCCCTACATATTTATAGAACTTAGAAGTTTTGAATCAGTCTATTGGTCCTGGAGGAGTGCTAGGATACCCTCAAAATAATGTGAATTAAGTGCCTTACAGTAGTCCTAATAAGGAAAGGCTAGATGAGCTAACTGAGCAAGGTAACCTAATTGACAAACCAAAACAATGAAATCCAAGCTGCTCATAGATGCATTCAATCAAATTACAATAGGGAGAACCGAGATGTTGCACGAGGGCAGAACTTTGATAAAGGTCAAAACTTTGAGATGAATCTGAATTCTAATAGAGGACAAGGTTCTGGTCAGAACTTTGATAGAGGGCAAGAAGGTAGAAAATGATTTGAAAGGAGATGGCCACTTAGGCGGAATAGGCCATGGAACACTGGACCTAATAATGGAGGAGTCCCCACTCCACTGGATCAACCTTCTAATCAAGAGAAAATTTTGAGTGGTGTATACCTAGCAGAGGTTTCTTTATCCGGATGGTGCAGGATTCACAAGACAAGCCAACACTTTGAGCTAGATTTTCATCAATTTCAAATTGTTTCTTCCATATTTCAGTATGAAGTTGAAAATAACTCCACTATTCAGGAATCCTTATGATTCCCCATTTCTGGCATTGAATCATGCTCCTTTCTTGAGGGATGAGGAGAATGAACCAAAAGAGAAGTCAAGTGGCCAGAATGAGGAGGCTTAACAAGTGTTGAATGAAGATGAAATTTATCAGTTATTTAATGAAGGAACTAAGAATGATAATCATCCCTTGGATGAGGAGGAAGTTGGTGTTGAATAGGTACAGATGTTTCAACAACCTACAAGAAATTATGATTTGATGAATAGGCCCAGTAGGAATCTAGCAACTGGTGGCCCATTCACTACATTTATTCCTCCAAACAATTTTACCACTCCAACGGACCCACATGCCAGTAATAATTCATCTTACCCTCATGTCCCAACACAATACTTTCAAAAAGGAGGACAACCTGAGGCATCAAAAGGGAGAAATGTTGATACAACAAAAGATAAGAAGACTAGTCATTCTAAAGAGACCCATGTCAACATGAATGTGGAGCAATTAGGCAAATATGTGACTGGGGAACTCAGGAGGGTAAAGGAAATTCTTTCTGCTTTTGAGTTGTTAAGGGTCCCTGAGATCAGAAATATAGTCCTAGGGTCTTTTAATTCAGGTGAAGCACCACAAGGAGTAGTGGCCAATGAGGTAGTTGGCAGGCCTCCTAGTTCACAGGAACCACCTAGAGATAAGAGGAAAGAAAAAGATAGGAATCAAGTTGCACAAGTTGATACTTAGTTGAGTTTGCTCCAAGGCAAAAAGGAAACCCCTCCCTTCCTAATTTCTATTCATATCTTTGTGAAGAATCTACACAATTGTCTTTTGAATTCAGGAGCATCTAAAAATGTTATACCCTTTGCTGTCTGTAGGGCTCTAGGTATTATCCCTGCAACCTCTCAGAAGAAGGTCACAATTGGACAAGACAAAGGTAAATATAGTGGGAGAACTGAACATGATTCCAATGCAAGTTGCTTCAGATCCTAGACTATAACATGTACTTAATATTCAGGTGGCAGATATTCCAGATACTTATGGTTTGATTTTGGGTTGAGATTTCACCAAGGCACTAAATGGATACACATCCACAGATCATTCTCACATATGGCTCCCATGGAAAAGAGTCCCAAATGAAATCATAATTGAGAGAGAACCTAGAATGAAGTATGTGATCACTGAATATCAGAATACTTCAAATGAGATATTGGTGTCAGAAGTCAGCATGGGGAACTATGTCCTAGTTGCCCCTATTTCAAATACAAAAGAAGTCTTTATGTTGCAAAGCTCCTCTAATGAATCCACATCAGAAGCCAATGGTTCTGAAGTACTTCTTGAATAGGAAAAGGAACTCGATGATTAGGAAGATAGAAAACTCAGTGTGCTAGATAATTTCCAAGAGTTTATCTGAAAGTGTGTGGAGGATCAAATCCAGTTGGGAAGAAATATGGATTTTAAATAATTGTTGTTCCCTAACTGGTGCAGAGTTCACAATACTCCTCACTCTGAGCTGGAATGTTGCCTGTGTGAAACTGCAATGGAATAGATACAAAGAGCCATTACTCCAATCAAAGTTGTCAGATGGGGTACACTAAACATTCAAAATGATTCAAACTGAAAGACCCCAATGCCTCCTGAAGAACCTCCTAGCGGTAGAAAAAACAAGGGTAGCTCAAGGAAATAAGAGACTAGTGGTTGTTAGACATTGAGATTTGATGGATCCAAATCAAAGAAGGGTGTTGGAGAAGGATTTGAACTGATCAGCCCTAAAGGTAAAACTTATTTTTTTGCTCATAGACTCTTGTTCCAATGCACTAATAATGTAGTTGAGTATGAGTCTTTGGCCCATGGTTTATTAATGGCATTGAGAAAGAAAGTCAGGATCTTGCAAGTGTTTGGAGATTCTAAGTTGGTAGTTAAACAAGTAAGGAAACAATACTCATGCCATGATAGAAGAATGACCAACTACAGGTATAGAGTATGGGACCTCATTGAAGGATTTTATGCCTTCAACATCTAGTTGATCCCTTGAAGTAAAAATTAAATTATAGATTCTCTAGCATAAGCAGCTAGTACATTACAACCCTTATCACTTTCAAGTTTGAAGAAAATCACTGTAGAGATCACTCCAGTACCCTTAGTGCTTGAAAATGTAACCAATTTCTAGGTGTTTGAAGATGATAAGCACATCCTTGATTTTATTACTAGTTGTGATGTGTTTTATTCTCAAGTGATTAATGAGGTAGAGCCTCAAGAGGCTGAAATGGACCTAGAAGGGGTCATTAACCTGAAAAACTAATACTATCCCAAGAGGCATGGTACAATTAGAATGAATTTTTGATCTAGATAAGATAAAATACTATGAGCAACAAGCCAAAAGGGAGTCCCTTGGCAGTCAATGTGAAACATACAATACGGGGACCCAGGATGGTGTGAAAAATGTTTTTATCGATAAGGTGTGCACTCCAAAGGAAAGGAGATGGATTATTGATGCCCTACATACATATCAAGATGTGATAGCTTGGAGTTATGAGGAATTAAAGACATACGATACTTTGCTCATTACACACACCATTCCCTTGAAGTTAAATGTTAAACCATTTAGAAAAAGACAAAGGCCAATTAATGTCTTGTTAGAACCCATCATTCAGAGGGAAGTGCAGAAGCTAATTTTAGCATGAATCATATTTCCAGTAAGACACTCTACATGGGTTGAAAAATTGTTTCCCATAAGGAAGAAAAATGGAGAAATCAGATTGTGTGTTGAGTTGAAGAGCCTTAATAGAGCATCAAAACAGGAAAACTATCTAGTTCCTTCCCTGGATGAAGTACTTCAAATTTTCAATGGATCTCAAATGATGTCTTTTCTAGATGGGTACTCTGGATACAACCAGGTTATGGTACAATATGAGGATAGACACAAAACTTCCTTTACTACAAAATGGGAAAAAATTTCCTACAAAAGAATGCCTTTTGGATTAATCAATGTTGGAGCTACATTCTAGAGAGCAATGGATATTTCTTTCAAGGAAATTATTGGCAAGTGCATAATTATCTATATGTATGATTTGATAGTTTTTTCTAAGAAGAGAGATGATCACGTAGTAGATTTATGCAAAGTATTCCAAAGATGCAGAGAATTTGGAATCTCACTTTATCTGAAGAAATTCATTTTTGGAGTCACTGAGGGAAAATTGTTAGGACATGTCATTTAAGAATGGGGCATTTCCATTGATCCAGAATGAGTGGAGGCTATAATGAAGATTCAACCTCTTGCAAGTGAAAATGAAATGAATTCATTCTTTGGGAAAATTAACTTTGTCAAAAAAATTATCACTGGATTTGCAGAGATAATGAAACCCTTGAATTCTATGCTAAAAAAAGAGATTTTTTTTGAATGGAGCACAAAAGCTAAGGAGGCATTTGTAGAAATCAAGAGAGCTATTGTTGAGGCTCCAGTGTTGGTAATTCTAGATTATGTCAAGCCTTTTTACATATACTCATTTTCTTCTAACCACTCCTGTGCTAGAATTTTAACTCAAAAGTCTAATCAAGGTGATGAACATCCCATAGCTTTTATGAGTGCTCCTTTAAAGGATGCAAAACTGAGATACCCTAATGTGGAAAAGTAGGCCTATTCTTTGGTTAGAATAGTAAAGAATTTCAAACACTATATACTGAGAAATAAGGTCTTTTCCATAGTCCCTGATCTTGTAGTTAAGTTGTTGTTGATGCAGAATGAGTTGGGAGAATGCATAGCTAAGTGGGTAACTATGTTGCAAGAGTATGATATTGAGATCTAG
The DNA here is from genome assembly GCA_007115665.2 of Sequoiadendron giganteum. Taxonomy (NCBI): domain Eukaryota; kingdom Viridiplantae; phylum Streptophyta; class Pinopsida; order Cupressales; family Cupressaceae; genus Sequoiadendron; species Sequoiadendron giganteum. The sequence goes on from CM021108.1 coordinate 356,915,181, forward strand.
CCCATGAAATTGGTAAGGGGGAAAGGACTAACAAAGACAATGGCTGAGATGGATCTTGACCTCATGAATCAACAATATCACCTCCAAAAAGTGTCTCTAGGAGAATGGTATGATGAAATTATCTACTATTTGTTTAACCAACAATGTCTTGAACACCTTAACATAGTACAAATGAGAAATTTACGTATGAAGAGTGAAAATTTCATGATGAAGGGAGTTGTATTGTATAAGAAAAATCACGAGGGGGTTTATTTGAGATGGCTAGGGAGGGAAGAAGTTGGGAGAGTGATGTCTGAATTTCATGACAAATATGGCACAACCCATGGCTCAACACCTTCCACTATAAATCAGATCCTAAGGGCAGGCTATTATTGGCCCACCTTGTTTAAAGACACACATAACCATGTGAGGACTTGTCATGTATGTCAGACTGTGGTTGGTAAGGAGAAATGTGTAGCCCTTATAGTTCAGCCTGTTATAGAGGTAAAACCATTTGCACAATGGGGAATCGAATTTATAGGTTCAATCAATCCACCTTCATTTGTAGGCCATGGGTATATTCTCACCATAACTAATTACTTTACCAGATGGAATGAGGCTCTTGCATTCAAACAATGCACTTATGAGGTGGTAATTAATTTCATTGAGTTAGGTATTGTCAATCACTTTGAATGCCCATTAACTTTAGTTTGTGATAATGGTCATGTATTTGCTTCATTGAAATTTTTTAACTAGATCTTTGATCATGGAATTTTCATAGAATTTATATCTAATTACTATCCATAGGGTAATTTCTTGGCTATCTTCCAATGAGAATCTTTTAACAGTCATCTGTAAGCTACTAGAGAAGAATCCAAAGGACTGGAACACCCAGCTTAGATTTTATCTTTGGGAAGACCACACCAGACATAAAATATCCTAGGAACCTCTCCTTATCACTTAGTCTATGGTTTGGAACCTACATTTCCCATCCAGCTAAAGATCCCTACCTTGCAATTTATTAATTAATATTATGATGGAGAGGATAAGCATGAAGCCCACTTGGCTGAACTGTTACACCTTGAAGAGAGACGAGATGAGGCCCTCTAAAAATTTTCCAAACATAAGGGTGTGGTAAAAAGATGGTTTGATAGGAGAGCCAAGATGAAAGCCTTTAGAATTTCTAACTTGGTTCTCTACTAGGATAAAACCCACTACCAAAAAGGGAGCACATAAAATTCAATAGACTTTGGCTCAACCCTTATCAGATTGCAAAGATTTTAGGAGATAATGTTTTTCATTTGAAAACCCTCACCGGAGAAAATATCCCACTGCCTGTCAATGGGCAGTATTTGAAGCATTATTTCCAGTCCTGAACTATTTACAACTCTTTCCTTGTACATAGGTAGATTAGGTTTCCTTTCTATTTTTCCATTTTTGTTTGTTTTTCTTGTTTTCTACTTTTGGTTAGAATAGGTCCACTTTAGTTGGTTTTGTTTTTTGTTCTACTCTTTCTTTGGGTCTCCTTACTTTCTTTTGGGCTTGTTGCATCTATATAACTGGTTGCTTGCTTGGGGTTGTTCTAAGGATCTCTTTTAAAAAAATTATCAATTGGCGGAATTACTTCATCTGATTTTGCATAGGCTTGGAATTGGAGTCACTTGATTAAGTCAAATTCTAGAATGTATTTGGGTCTCATACTTTCACAAAAATCTTAAAGTTTTTGAGGTTGCATATGGTCCTTACGAGGTCTAACTGGGTGAAAAATATTATATTCTTCTCCACTGCCATTGTGGTTCTCATCGCTGAGTGTGGGCTTCATTCCTTACAAGGTGAAAAGGAAAGTTTAAAAGATCTCAAAGAGAATATCAAAAAAGAAAAAGGGAAAGAAAATATTGAAAATCAAAGAAATTTTCACCTTATCAGGAGTATCCTAGTATCTCTACTAGGGCTATGGATGCCTAGCTACCAGTAGAGCTATGATAGGGAGGATCATAGTGATAACGTCATCGGGGCTATGGACGCTTGACTGGTAGCGAGGCTCTATCTAGGTTTCTTTTGGAGTTGGAATCCTTATGTAACCCTATAAGACTAATTTTGGTCCCTATTGCAATTGAGGGAAGGGAAATGAATTCCTACACACAAACTTAGACCCAAGTATAGGGAAGGTTTGCTTGTTTGTGATTTTTGAAACCTTGTTCGTATGGTGACCTGATGTAAGGATCGAAACCAAAGATTCTGAGTTCCTGATTCCAGTTTGTCATTGAAATGCTCTGGAGCATTTCCCCAGCAGAGTCACCATTTGTTGTGAATTTTTTGCACACATGCCCCACTGAAATTAGGGACCCTCTCTGCTTGTTCTTTTGGCTCTTTTATGTGGCTTTGCCTTTTGGACTTGTCTTTGAAAATCTTGGGATTTTGGTTTTTGGTACTTTGGTCCTTTGGTCCTTTGGCCCTAGGTTTTGGTTACCTTAGAATGTTCCTTAATTCTTATCTTGCTTGTAATGTTCCCCTATTGAGCTAACCCTTTGAAATTTTGAGTCTTTCAGTGAATCTTGGGTTTTTTCCTAGTTTCGGGATTTTCCTCCCTTGGCGGATTTCCTCGGAAGCCTGGAAAACCCGATGGGGGCTGGTTCTGCACTAACTTTGGAGATTTTAATGCTTCATAGAATTCTATCTTCCTCAAAATTTTCTAAATTTCCTTCACCTCATCAAATTCCTGGGCTGCGTCTTTGGTTGTCTTGTTGTGGTGGTGCGGTTTACCCCCATACCATGGGGCCTGCATTCTGAGGTGTCGTAGTGTGGGGGTAGTTCATCTGGTGCGGTAGTGTAGTGGTACCATCATTCCATGGGTGTCGCCAAGCTAGGTCACGGTTGTGTGGTATACCACCATACCCGAGGGCTTCACAATTGGCTTGCGATGGTTAGGTTTACTGCCTTACCTTGGGGGTTGGATTGGTGGCTTGCGGTAGTGCAGTTTTGATAACCTTGGAGGGGCTATAATGTCATATTTTTCAATGAACAACATGGGAATTATGTTGACTTCACAAGAATCCATTTCCTTGGGAAAATATCAAAATATGCTCCTCCTTCGTTTTCCTGAGATGTGTTAATTCTTGTTGGTTTTAGAAATTTCCATCCCCAACAGAATTTTCTGAAATTTGTTATTTATCATGAACTGAAAGGATTCATGGGTTAATTGTTAATGATTGTGCATTACATGGTTTATTTAGATCATTTGAAGGTATTTGCAAGTGTTTCTTGAGTATTTGATATTGATTGAGTTGCTTTGCATGCTGCTTGTGCTTTCATCGCTAAAATCCACCTGGCCCAGAATTCCCTAAAATTCCTTCCTGACTTGAATTCCATGAAGGGGTAAAAATCCCAAACTTTGAGAAAGGATGCTTTAATGATATTTTAAGAGATTTTGATGGTTGTTTTGATCTCTTTGGTGATTGAATATGTTGTTTGTGATTGACTAGCTTGCATTCTCATGCTATATTGGATACTTATTGTGGCCTTTTGGGTGCAGGCTTGATCGAGCATGTTGTTACTAGCAAGGTCAGGAGCAGGATGGGCATAATTTAAAGATGTGAGATCCATGAGATACAATCAAGTACACTTTACGGTCATGGGCAGGTAAAACTCATGAGTGCATGGGAAGGTTTATCAGCATGCTCATTTGTCGTTCACTTGAGTTGGAAATGACATGGAAAATTATAACAAGTTGGACTCAATTGGAGTTGTTGGAGATGCCTAGCTTAGTTTTCAATCGGTGGCCCTTTATCAAACTCGCATTGCACGCACATTACCATTCTTATGCTTCATGCTAGTGGGACATTAATGGTGGAAGGGACCTGTGAGGTTTGTTCAATCTGAATCAGGATTCGTAGAGATCCCAGGTTGATTTGAGGAAGGTTCCTCAAGCACTCAATGTGGGGCAGCGATTTAATGTGGGTTGTCTAGAGCCGATCTGGTTGGTGGCCGACCTTCTTTGTAACCCTAGCTCAGGCTATCACAAGACGAAGTCTCTATAAGTATGGAATTTTGCCTCATTTTTAAAGGGTTAGACAGTGGGTTAGTTTGTTAGAATTAGATAGAAGACAAACTAGAATATTAGAGAAGAAGGTTAGAGTTAGGAGTTAGTCATATTTCAAGCAAGTGTTGTAACATAAGAATTGTTGCTATTACTGGTGATTTGATGCAAGTGAAGATATTTTTTTATTATTGGTGCCTTCTTTGGATTGATTAATCTTGCATGGTTCTTGTTCTATCTTTAAAACTTCTTGGAAATGTTTGAATTCATTTTAGATTTAGAGTTAAATGATTTGATAGTGCTTGTGATTTAGTGCTTGGAGTGTTGTAGCAATCTATGGTTCATACTTTGGGTAGCTTCTTGATTGTGGGTTTGTTGTGCATGGTCAACGTGTACCGGATATTTATGTGCTTAGTTCAATTGTGGGCATTTATCTAGTTCAATTGAATGAATGTCTATGATTTGAAAATATTTAATTCCTTAGAAGATTGCACTATTTATGTGAGATTGTAGGTATAGCCTGGGTTGATCAAAAATTAGTTTTGAGGTATTGGTCTATTCCTAGCATTGCATCATTAGTATTGTTCATTCTAGGAGTAGTATTAATCTTAAGATTTTTGAAACCCTTATCTTTTGTTATTTCTTTGAACTATGGTGAAACCAGGAATTTGAGTATCATTATATTACAAAAAATATGATAGAGTTTCCAACATTTGTTTTGTAAGGTCCCTTTGTGATTACTAACATTTTCACATTTATCACTGAGTTTTTTTGTTGAAAGTCATGAACTAACACCTGAGAGACCTTGGGGTTATCTCTTTGTTCATAGATAACAACCTTTCAAGAGAGATAGGATACTAAATTATGTCTGAGTTGTTGTGCAGAAAACACCATCAACAAATAGGAGCATAAAATAATTAGTGACAAAATCCATGATAATTTTTAAGAAATACAAAAGAGAGATACTCCTAATAATGAGGCTATCACTACTATTAAGGAGATCATAAGAAAGCATAGAGATTACCATGAGGAACTTTAAGGAGATGCAAAAGGATTTATTAATTCTATAAAATAAGGAATACAATCACTATTTGAAGATGATGGAGAAATAAAAGAAAAGACCAAATAGATTGAAGAATGCAAGTTGATACTACAAAAGGCATTGGAAGTGGCCATAGGAAAATATTCAACATTGGATGAAGTTTTGGATTGACCGCTAGCATCTCCCTTCAGGTTCGTGACATGGTTTAATTGCCTTTCATGGATCTTAACTAACTCTTGTATCAAACATTGACAGGTCAATATTTTGGTACAACGACAAGGTCAACAATTGTTATCAAAGCTGGTCATGGGTTCGAACCCCTTGGGTGACGCTGAGGGGGGATTATTGGACTAATCGCCAGCATATCCCTTTAGGTTTGCGACATGGTTTAACCACCTCCTATGGATATTAACTAACGCTTGTATTGAGCATTGATAGGTCAATCTTTTGGTGCAACAACAAGGCCAACATGAGCATGTGAATAGAATGAGAAAATGGTGGTCATGGAGATAGCTGCCAAGAATGTGTCGGAGGACGATGATACTTACAAGAGATGGGATTATTTGGACCATTTATCAAAATTCCACTTATGGCTAACTAGAGCCTAATTATCTTTGTTGGTATCAAAATAAATTCATGAAGGGGCGCAACCTCTTCAAAGTTTTGATATATAAGTCAATTACATAGTTACAAAAAGATATAGGAAAATAGGGATAAATAGATAGTAGGAAGCTTCCATGATTTTTACATTTCAAAAGACTATGTTGCAAGTATAATTTTGAGGAGATCAATGAAAGATATTTGATTTACTGGCTTCATATTGGTATCAGTTGTTTGTTGAATATATTTAGTTATTTGGTTGTCTCTAGCATAATATTTGCTTGTTATTTAAATTGGAGTATCAAAGATATGTTCAATTTATCAAAAAACATTTGATGTTCTTGTGTGATGTGATTAATTGGTTTATTTTAAAGAATTAAAACCATTCTAATCAATCACAATAATCTGAAAGTGTTATTTGGATTAGTAAGAAGAATCATATAACTAGGACTTCCATTCTATGTCCAATTTGATGATATCTATTGTTCATGTGCCATTTATTTAATTGATTCTTTCAAGTAAAGATTAAAATCCTTTTAATAAATCATAAGTAACCTAGTTGTGTCAATTGGATCCACAAGTAGAGTTTTCTAGTCACTTTCCTACATATTTATACAAGTTATAAACAAACATAAGTGTGCCAAACAGTTCGAGCTATTGCTAGTACAAGTCATTCATTCTAGATCCTCATTTGAATTTTTTTACCCAATAGGGCATTGGTCTCACCCATTTCATTATTTATTTTTATCAAATCTATTTTCAAAACCTTACATCTATTATTGAACATATTAAATTTCACCTCGATATTGCTTATACAATTTATACCAAATTAGGATTACATCTCTCCACTCTCAGTTGCCATTGTGGATAGATTGCACAAGTAGAGAACACATAGTTTAAGTTTTCTTCATTTGCATAGGTATACCCACCTAGGTTTGGTAGAGCCTAAAGAGAATAAGGTTCAAAGTACACCAATTGGCCTTGTTCATTAGCCTAAAATGTACCAAGAGCTTGACAATATCTTGAGGTTTTCAAACCAACATTTTTGAGAACTAATAGATTAGTGACTCTACTAGGGAAAACCCAAGTTTGAACCTGAAAGCCTACCATCATAGATTTAGTACCACAAAATATAGTAAAGACTCCACTAGGAAAGAATAAAATCATTTTTCCTACTTATTAAAGTAGGTGGTGACTCTGAAGAAATTATATGACTGATGAAATAAGAATTGGATCACAAAGAATATATGACATACATGAAAGATATTTAATAAAATCCAACATGAATGGAAGGAGATCTTTACATCATGAGATCCCAAAGAAAAATAATGTAAGGTAGTTCGACAAACATGGATCTCCTCCCACAAAAAAAAATACAAACAAGAACAAGTCTGAAGTGACACCTAGCCAAGCATATGTCATAAATGAAGGAAACCCATCAAAATAATTATTTGATGTACACAATAGTTTCAACCTCTTGCAAGGATAAAAAGGCCACAACAATGATCCATGGGGAGATCCTTGCACTCTGTTTGAAAAAGGAAACAATGATCATCCCATTTATCACTTTGAAGTGGACCAAGATAAGATGTAGGAGTTCTATGCTCATAGAGAGGAGGAACAAAGAAAAAGGTAGGAGGATTATGATCATGAAATGTCTCATAAACTAGAGGAGGGAAACCAATGTGGACCCATGGATAAATCTAATTATGTTTAATATTTTGCACACATGACTAACCAAGAATTAGAAGTACAAATACAGTGGCAGGAGTAGGAGCTTGAAAGAAGATAGTGGATGATAAATAAAAATATAGATTTGAGTCAACAATTATCTCAACTAAGTATCAATACATCAAAACCACCTAAGTATGTCCCTCCACATAAACAGGGTGGTAATATCAATCCAGAAGCAGCATCTCAAAACACAAAAACACAAAAAAATGTAAACGAAAGACAACATTGTCAACCTAATATGCCATCTCAGAGGTCCCAACATCCAAATGCTACCAATTCTCCTCAATTTAATCCACTTACAGGATAGTAATACCCGCCACAATATCAACAAAACGTGCCTCACCAAAACATGCATTCTCAACAACACATCCAACCAAATGCTTATCATCAACCTTAATATGGGTATCAGTATTGTCCCGATCCACCACATTTGAACTTTCCTCCCCAAAATCCTACAAACACATGTAGACAATTTGATTTGATAGGGTACCAATTGTACCCATACCCAATGGATAGTAATTGGAGAAACATGGTGTTTGTGAGAATATATGAGCTAACTAGAAAGATAAACCAACACACCAATAAGACATTAGATCAAAGGAAACTAATTAAAAATTAAAACAAACTCTAAACAACAACTCCTTCAAAAGTGTCTTATTTTTCTCTATCTCCAAGGATTCATTGCAAGTTATTGGCTCCTAGTTGGTGTAAGCAGTAGCTTGTTGGAATGACAACTTCGGAGAACAAGATTATGCAAAATGCATGTCTATTTGCTAAATTATTTAAGCTATGAAATTGAAAACTAAGATGCTATGAACTTGAAATTCTATGCTTGAAAAGACTCCTAAAATTTTGATTCAAATACAACTATAGTAAATACACTAAATTCACAAAATCTAGGATCCTTTTCAACTCACAAGAGGGTTGTATTTATAGATTTTTGGAGGCAAGAATCTAGTTGGAAAAGATCAATGGTCAAAATCAAACCTATCAAGATGAACGGTGAGAGATTTTGGAAGTTGAGAGAAAGATGGAAGGTTGAGAGAATAAGGGGAGATGTTTCCTCCTACACAACCTTTCCCATTCAAAATTGAAGAAAGTTTCCATTTGCGCACTTTGATTATGAGGAGTTAGTTGGTAGTTAAGGATAAATCCATAATTAAATAAATAAATTTATTTAATTACATGTGAAAAAGAATTTAGAAGTTTCCATAATTAAATAAATAATATTTAATTATGTATGAGAGATGATAAAAAAAAGCGTTTTAATTAAATATATAAAATACTTAATTAAATATGAAATGAAGAAAGTTTCTAATTAAATATTTTAGAATATTAATTATATGAAGAGAAGAAATTTTCTAATTAAATATTTTAGAATATTTAATTATATGTGGAAAAAGGAATTTAGAGAAATATCATTTGAATTAAAATTCAAACTTGTGATAATTAATATAAATAAATTATAAAATGTATTTAATTAATTAAGAGAAAAATGGAAGGTGTTAATAATTAAATAAACTTATTTATTTAATTAAATTAGAAGAATTAGAAATGAACGATATAAATAAATAATTAAATTTATTTATATGTAGATGAATTTAGAAGATTAATTAAATAATTCATATTTAATTAATTGACAAGCTTAATTTATAATGACCATTTTTAGATGCATACATTTTTCCCCTCTTTGAAGTGATGAGTTTTACGCATTGCTTCAAAGAAAAATTCGGATTTCAAATTTTTTTCCCCTGACTTTGAAAAATTGATTGATGATGCTATATGCCCCCTCAGGAGATAAATCACATTGATTTGATGATGATGATGATGATGATGATTTGAATATTTTTATTGTTTAAAAAGAGATTTGTCGATTTATCTCCTAAAATAGCGCTCCACGTGGTGAAAAATAAAAATAACCCTCCCTTATTTACCCCCTTAAAAGGTGGAAAAGGATAAAAGTCATTGTCATTTGAACATTTGCCTTTTGTGATTTTTGAGCTCTATGAGAGAAGATTTTGAGATGTCGATCCACTACGAGTGCCACAAATTTGAGTTGGCCCATCGACATTAGCAACCAGTAGCGTATGGACCTTCGGTAAGATCAAACAACCCTTTATTGTTATTTTTTGTTGAATTTTCTATGATTTTTTTGAATATTAAGATTTTCAAAAAAAAGATTTAGTGCATAAGATAATGAATTAATACATGCAAGCTCTTTTCTAGTGCATAGATTCGGTAATTTAGTGCAAGGGAATAACACATAGATTAAACAAATTAGTGCATAGGAATGCTAAACTAGCGCATAGGGTAAATAGATTAGCACATAGGCAAAAAATGTGTGCATAGGATGCTCATATAGCGCATATGATGAGGGCTTTAGCACATAGGCTAGAATAGCGCATTGGTTTGATAATCTAGCTCATACACTTGATAAAATAGCACATAGGTGATGTAGTTCTTAGGACCTCTATTTTAGCGCATCCATGGATAAAGTAGCGCATTGGCCGAATTAGTGCATTGAAACTTTGTTTTAGCGCATCCATGATTTTTAGCTAAAATTGAAAGTTTGAGAATGATTTGAAAATTTCTTGATGTCTGGTGCTATATTAAGTCGATCCACCTTTTTAGGAATCTAAGTTTTCTTGGAAACTCATATCAATTTTATCTCTAGTTCCCACCTTGATCATTTAGTTAAACTAGAGAGAAGAAGATAGAGGAGAAAAGAAAGCCATGCACCTACAAAACTACCAGTCATGCATGCATGAGATTATCAATTATGCATCCAAACTTTACTCTCTAGTGTACTCATTGTAACTAGAGAAGACTTGTTTAAGCATATCCAAATCTAGCCCATCAACCCAACCATCTTCAAACTTGATCCTTTCTAATTCCACAACAGTAAATCCTCTCATGTCTTTTAGCTTTGTTAACTCCCTTTTAGCAGCCCTTACTTCTTCTTGAATATCCATCAACCAATCTAATAGAAGATCCTCTCCATTATCTCCCTTTTGCATGACCTCTTTAAGCATATCATCCCATTTCTCTTTTATTTGGCTCAAAGGTAGGCCCTCCTTTACCGGTATATCAACATTTACTATAATATAAATAACTACTTCTAACTCCTCAAATTGTTCATTCATATCATTGGTAGAATCTTGAAATTCATTTTTATGCTTGTATAAAAAGTTAGATCTAAACCGGACTATGCTGGAGGTCTTTTCCAAGAAATATTTGTTGTCCTCTTCAAGTATTCATTATTCTAGAAGAGTGGACTTCGGCAATTTATTAACCTCTTTCAGCTTCTGGCTATATCCTTTGTACTCCTCCTCCTGTTCTCCCAATACTTTGACATACCGATTCATCTCTTCTATTAACTCCTCTGTCATCTTGTTAACCTCAAAATTGTTGTCCAACACCTCTCCTATTTCCTGATTTAGTTTATCAGTCCATATATCCAGCATCTCCACCTTACTCCTTACCTGCAAAAAATCATCCAACTCTTTATTGCTAAGAAAAATTGGTGTCTCAATGGTTGCAATTTGTTGTGACCTCAGAGGAGAAACAATCTTCAAGAAAGTATGCAATTGTTCCAATTGAGCCTTAAGCTCATCCTTTCTCTACTTATCCTTCATCATTCTTGATTTAGTGGATGATGCTACCACATCTATCAAGTTCATTTGTTAATCTCTTGTGGGTCTCCCCAAGTTAACCATGCCCAACTGATAATCAACTAGCTGCATGTCCCTCACATCCTTGTCCACCATCAGTATTGCACATTCAACAACAATATCCCCTACTTCAGTAAGTCTAGTGGAATGTAGGATTTTAGCCTTCTTTTTGGGCCTTTATTTTTCAATATCCTTCATCATATCATCCCAATTGAGAGTTTGTGAGGGTGTCACTAATCTCTTTTGAAGATCCAATTTCAACCAAGTGGGAGCACTTGGAGTAGTGGTCATTATAATTGAAGAAGAAACAACGGTAGTAGTAGAGGGTTGTTGCACATGAACCTTAGGTTGAGAATCAACCTCTTGTACCTCTTTTTGTTCTTGCTCTATATTTGTGTGTGCAAGATTTTCAGCTTCCTTCGTATCCTTTTGTTGCTATATCCTCTTGTCTTATTCTTCCTTCTTCAATTTTTCTTCTTCTAATCTTTTCTCCTCAAGTTCTCCGTTTCTCTCTTCTTCCAATGCCTTAAGTCTATCTGCATCATCCTTTTCCTTTTGCAACTACTTGATCAGATCCTTGACATCTTTCTCTTTTTGCATACATTCTTCTTCCTCTTTATTTTATAGGCCTCTTCAATAAGCTTGAATTTGGCCACAAGGACTTCTCTTTCCCTTCATTGCTTTGCTTTTTCCTCCTCTAGATCAAGAATTTTTTGTACTAACTCCAGATTATCATTATCTTCTTTGATCTTGAGCTCCTACTCCTTTTGCCTTTGCTATTTTTCTATTTCATCAACTCTTCATTTGACTTCTACTTGTTGTTGAAGGAAGGAATCAGCTTGTTCCTTAGCATCTATTTCCTTCTATTTTTTTATTACTTCTGCATGTGCTTGAGCATCTGAAGCTTTCATTGCTTGCTCAAACAATTCCCCTTGATCATCCTCTGTTAAAATATGTTCAATTTCCTCTTCTAGAGGCATCTTTTCTTATAAATATTTCTTTGATAAGGTCTCATTAGAGTTTTTTTCAACCTCATGGATCTCCAGCTCTACTCCTTTTCCTTTTAATGCTTTAGGTATACCATGAAAAGTTCCTTCAGGTGTCTCTCTACTTGGTTGCTCTATAAGAGGGAATTGAGCAGATGACTAACCTATTGTTGGTGTTGAAACCACCGGTCCTGTTTGGGCATCCTCCTCTTGTACTCTAGGTAAATCTTGAGTAGAGGCTTCAAGCTCGATCTCTTCAATTTCAAGAGGGAAGAACTCCAAAGGCTACTTGGAAGGAAATTTCCTCTTGATTCTTTTATATCCCTTCCCCTTCTTAGGAGCTGGACCCCTAGGAGTTTTGGTTCTTAGAACAGCCTAGTGGATACTCTTATCCAAGATTGGTCTCCCTATTTGCTTGATGTTGATGGTCTCCTCACTATCCCAATCTATTGGATCCAAAATTTTGGTGCCAATATTCAATGCTTTATATGATGGATCTAACACAACTCCATCATCTACTAATGTATCAGGGATGCCATCTTTGATCCTGAATTCTTTCATGAGTGAAACGATTAACCTCTCATAATTCCTTTTCCTGAGGTCATACTCATCTTGAAGATCACTCCAGAAATCCTCTAATAGATTGAATTTTTCATCAAAAACCGAACGTAGCAAAGAATTCATTTTCTTCTTTGGATCAAGGTGATTTTGAGCAATATACAAACCCAACTTCAAATGTATCGATTCACTACAAACCACCTTAGCTCCCACAAGGTGTGGGCATCTGTATTCACCCAATTTCATGGGGAGATTGTGACAACCTGTCTTGTGTTTTAACCCAAATTGGGCATTGACCACTAGAGCTTTATAGACAAACTCCATTAGAACCATCCTATTGCTGAAACACCTTGGAAGTAAGTGGGGATGACCTTCAAATACATCCAGCCTGAAATAAGTGAACTTGGGGTATTGGATATACCAACATCCCCATTCTATGATAAAGGCCATAGCTTCCAGGCTCAATTTGTACCCTGTATCTCCATTAAACTGGTTAATGATTACATATAAGAATGCATCATTAACTATTCTAAATTGTGTATTAGAAACCTGTAGAGATATCTTATCATAATGATCACATACTTTCCATCAACTTCTCCCAATATTCCTACTCTATTCAAACCTGGAAAGATACCTGCTCTAGTTGTAGCATAGACAACATAAGAATTCATGAAAAAGCTCTTGGTTTCCCTTATTCTAGTTAATTGGTCATGAATGGTATCCAAGACAATCATCGACCAATCAATTTGTTGCTTGCCATTAAATATTTTCTGATTGAAAGGAAACATACATTCCTTAAAATGAAATGCATCCCTCTTCCCAAAGGCTCTAGACAACATCATTATCAGGTTTGATACTTCCTTGTAAAATTTTGTCCTCTTTGTTTGATCATGGAGCTTGGTTAGAGAATTCTTCTCTGTTGTCAACCACTTCTTGTTCAAGTGAGCCTTGTTAGCTTCCTTGTATTTACTATATATACCTAAAGCATCTACCTCATTTAACTATACTAGGTTCTTTGGATCAGGGACACTAAACATGTGCTGAAGCATTTGAGGAGTTAAATCAATGATCATATTGTCCTATGAATCCATACATTTCCTAGTGGCCATATTGTAAGCTCCTGCTGCTTTCATAATCAATTCTGGGAACTAGATAGATAGAGGGAATACAGTGATGTGAGCCAAGTTGGACTCAACTATTCTTTTAGTTCTTCCTGTTACATCCTCAATGAATGTTTCTAAATATAACTCCTCAAAATTGTATGGGCCTAGATTGGTGCCAGTTATATCAGACCAATCAGATTCCACTTTGCTTGCAGTGACAGGAGGACCCCTATGGTTATACCTCAAGGTATAAGGCAGCTGCTCCAACTTAATATTCTTAGGTTTAGTTGTTGCCTTTGAAGTTTCTATGGGTGGATTCCTTTGGGAAGCTTCTCCTAATACTCCTGAAATTCTTTAACTTCTTGCAACAAAATCTCCAATTATAATCTTGAATAAATATCACAAAATATGCTTTAAAACCTTACCCTTCATATATATACCGGAGGCGGAACCAAGCATAAAATATTCTAAACAGACTCTTTTAAAACACTATCTGGCTCAAAGCCAAAAACCGTTATTGAGATTATAGTAATAACAAGCAAGACCGGAGTCGAAATCGTAATGGTGACCTGAGTCGGGATCGGAATGAAAACTAATTTAGTTTCATGAATATTTTCTAATTTCATATTTAGTTCCGGTTCTAGTTTTGGCTAGGTTATTGTTATTTTGAAGGCCTACTTCTAACTATAAGCGAAGTCGCAAACAGGATGGAAATGGAATCAAAACTTACTAAAAAAACATGGTTCAAAGTCTAAATTGATTATGATCTCACTTCCACCTAAAATAACCATGATGTCATAAGTGATTTTAACAACTCAATAAATAACTTCATGATTTAAGGACTAGATCATACCAAAACAAAAGGGGCTTCAAAATAACCTAATAAGACCATCCCCATATGATCGAGAGGCCACTATACTAATTAGGGCATCATATTTAAAATAGGAATGCATCAAAACCCTAAATAACACTGTCGATTTCAAATAACTAGGGCCTAAATTTAATCCCATTTAAATTAACCAGATCTAATGCCAAACAAGATTCCTAGGTAAAAACTATCATTTATCAAACCTTATCAATGTAAAACAATAACTAATCTATGCATTTAAAAACTAGGGCATAACGATACAGTTGCGATTAAAATGTGAAAAACGATTGTGTTGAAAACAAACAAACAAGAAAAAAAATGAGAAAAAGGTAAACGAGAAAAAGAAAAATGAAAACAAGAAAAAAAAATAAAAAGAGAAAGAAAAACGAAACACACGAACTCACTGTAGAACAAAGAAACACGAATTCACACAAAACCAAACAATCCGAAAAAAACAAAAACGGAAAATGTGAAATAAAATGAAAAAGGAGAATAGAAAACCCTACCTCGAACACAAATAAATAGGTTAATTCCCTAAAGCAATCCATGCGTAATTGTCTCCCTTTCGATCGAATCACTCGCACAAATGCTCCACTAAAAATCTGGTTCACTCTTTAATCTCTTGACAATAATGATGATAACCACTAGTTAATCCCTAAATAAGATAAAAAATATGAGTTTCATGTGTGCATGACACCTGTAATTAATGCCATAAAGGTGGAAGAGTGAAGTTGGAACTACAGAAGGAACTAGCACATTACTGTTGTGCGAATCAGTAAAGTCAACAACCAAAAATGGCGGGAGAGGAATCGTAGAGAAAAAATATTTAGAAACTTATTCAACTTCCAATTTCGTTCCAGTTACGGTTCCAGTTCTGCCAACAAAGATAAAAGTGAAACAAAATGACAAAATAAAACAAAAAGACCGAAACGAGAAAACTAAAGAAAAAAAACCTTAGTTAAAACAAAAGACCAAAAAGCAGAGGCGGAGATGAAATAGGATTTGATTTTGAAACTTTGAATAAATTCCAACTTGATTTCCTCTCCAGCTCCAGCTTTGATAAAGACAAAAAAAAAGGCAAAAGAAGACTACTGGGATGGGAATTGGAACGAGTTTTGAAAGAAGTTTTAAAACCCAATTCGGTTCTGGCTCTGGTTCTGACAGAATAGGATTTGATTTTGAAACTTTGAATAAATTCTGACTTGACTTCCACTCCGGCTCCGACTCTGATAAAGACAAAAAAAAGGCAAAAGAAGACTATTGGGATGGGAATTGGAATGAGTTTTGAAAGAAGTTTTAAAACCCAATTCGGTTTTGGCTCCGATTCTGATAGAATAAACCAAAGAAAAACAAAGTGTTAGAAAAGAAAAAATCCAAACATTGTTTGACAAACAAACCAAGGACAAAATCAATAAAGAGGGACCCATTTTGACCATGGAAAAAGATGGGTTGGTTATGCAAGGCATAACAAATGGCGACTCGGTTGGGAAAATGGTTTACCCATTTTTGAGACACCCCAGAAAAATTCAGTCACCCTAAAACCACTTGGATTTATGAAGCATATTAACTTGAATAAGATCAGATATATATAGGATAAGGTTGAGCTGGAATCTCAGATGTATGTGCTCATGAGTTATTTATGAATCTGAATGTGTGCATATATTGTGCATCATTATTTTATAGATACTTTCTTTGCTCGAACAACTATACCTAAGATTCAAGCTACATAGGTTGAGTCCTTTAACTATTGTGCAATAAAATCCTGGATATTGCTCCGCTGCCAGACAGGTGTCCATAGCCCCGACAGAGATACCTCTAGTTCTCTCAAAGAATTTCTCTACCGCCAGCCAGGTGTCCATAGCACCGATAGAGATACTTGATTACCCATTTGGTATTGAGTTTGCCTTTTCTTTCTTTTTTTTTCATCATTCTTTTTACTCAAGCTTCACTTATGGAAATATTTTATACACCTTCCTCAATACTCAGACACAATGGATCTCAAATGTGGGTTGAGAACTACAATGGATTTCATGATAATTTTGGAATCGGATTTTTCACTTGAATCAAAGGTAGAACCATTCTAAACTAGATAGGTATTTACTTAGGCATATGTTTTTCTAATTTTGTGACAAATTTTTCATCATAATTCATGAGATATTCACAATGTATCTTCTATCCTTAATAACTTTTCAAAACCAGACTAGAATGGTCATAAAACATGAGTTTTAGAACAAAATCCTTTTTAATGATGATGATGAAAATACCTAAACCAATTTCTCTCCTAGTACTAGTAGCATACTTTGAATAGCAACCCCTCGGTCTTGAGATGGAAAAAATGAAGATCCCCAATGAAACAAGACAAAACAAAACAAACAAAAACAAAGAAAAAGAACAAACAAAACACAAAAAATAAAAATAAAAACAAAAACTTAATTACATATGATACAGTATAATACATTTCTTTTAAAATACCAGACCTTTCATGAACCAAAATAGTGCTTTAGAAACTAACCATTAACTGGTAATGGAACAAGCTCTCTTGTTAAGGTACTTAAACGAAAAGCATTCTTGCCTAGTATCTCAACCACTTGATACAGACCTAACCAGAGTCTATCAAACTTTTGGTGATCTCCTTTATTTTCTCTAGTTTTATCCCATAGTAATACAATATCTGATATCCTAAAGGCTTTTATCTTAGCTCTTTTTTCAAACCAGCATTTGATGGTAGCCTGATGTTTAGAGAATTGTTGCAAAGCAACATATCTTTGCTCTTCCATGTTAAGAAAATTAGGTAATCTAACCTCAATCCTATCATCCTTGGTATAAAATTCCTACATGAACTTAAGAACAGGTATTTGTAAATGGATTGGGAAGACTGGGTCTTGGCCATAGGCTAACTTAAAAGGTGAATTTCCTAGAGCTGCTTTGATTTGGGTTCGATCTGCCCATAAGGAAAATCTCAACTAGGTGTGCCAGTATCTAGGATTATTTTCTAGCAATCTTCTTATCACTTCCAACAAGTTTTTATTAGTGGAATCAACCACTCCATTTCCTTGTGAATAGTAATTAGATGAATACTTCAAAATAATTCTATGTTCATATGCCCATTGAATGAATTCAATAGAAGAAAAAGAAAGGTCATTATCACATACCAGAGCAAATGGAACTCCAAACCTGGTTGTGATGTTCTCAGTCAAAAATTTGATGACCACCTCTATGGTGCTATTTTTCCAGGGCTGGGCCTCAGTCCACTGTGTACAATAGTCATTTGTAGTCAAGATGAGTTTATGTCCTATAGAAGAATTGGGATTAATAATACCTACAAAATCTAGGGCCCATTGAGAAAATGACCTTACCTCATACACTAGTTGTAAAGGCATTGCAAGATTTCTTTCCCTGGGTGTAGAAGTTTGGCATACATGATAGGTTCTGACATGTTGGTGTGCATCCCGAAATACATAAGGCCAATAATAACCTGATCTAAGAATCTGATGGGCCAAAGCATCTACAAATCCATGTCTTGTTCCATGTCTTCCATGAAACTCAGAAATAGCATGCTTGGCCTCTTGTTGATCTAAACAACCAAGTAAATCCCTTGAAAATTATTTCTATAAATGGATCCCCCTTTAAGAATGTAGTGATCACTCTTCATCCTCAATTTTCTCCTCTGAGTAGCATTAATTCCTTCTGGACATCTGTTATTGAGAAGGAAGAAAACCAGGTCTGTGTACCAGGGATCCTTAGTAAATGACTGGACAATATACTGCTGACAAGTGATGTTTTTGTCCACATCTACCATTGATTTTGATAAACCTTGTCCTCGAACAAGTTTCATCAGATAAATCTCTAATTCAAATTCTTGTAGAATTTCCATCCACTTTCCTTTTCACTCTCCTAATTCACTTTGCATTAGAAGAGACTTCACACCTGGATTTGGAACTATAGCCATTGCTTGACTTCAAATAATGTAATGTCTGAACTTCATTACCACTCGTACCAATGCAAAGGCTTGTTTCTCCAATGGTGGGTATCTCACTTGTGCATTTTTAAATGGAGAGATCATGAAGGAAATAGGTCTCTCCTCTCCCTCTCCTCTTTGATGTGTTAACATAATTGCACATGAATGGTCAGATGTGAAAGAATAGATATAAAAATGTTCTAAATAATTTGGGCTTGTCAAAATAGGTGCCTCAGATATTGATTGTTTGATCTGTGAGAAAGAATATTTAGCCTCATTACTCCATTTGATCTTTTCATCTTTCTTCATCATTTCATTTAGAGGTTTGACAATCTCTGCAAACCCTATTATAAACTTTCTAGAAAAATTGATCCTACCAAAGAAGGATCTCATTTTTTTCTTGATGCCTGGCCTTGTCAATTTCAAGATGGCCTCCACTTGATCAAAGTCTATGGATATCCCTTCTTATAATTTGATGTGACCTAGGAGTTTCCCTTTAGATACTCCAAACACACACTTCTTTGGATTGAGAGAGACACCATAGCCTATACATTTCTTGAGAACTTTCTCCATATCAGCAGCATGGTATTCTCTATTCCTAGAGAAGATGGTTAAATCATCCACATAAATAATTATACACTTCCCTATCAAATATTTGAAGACTATGTCCATTTGCCATTGAAAGGTTTCTCCAGCATTGATAAGACATTACGACATCCTTTGGTAGGAAAATATGCCCCATTTGTTGGTGAAAGATGTCTTCATTCTATCCTCATGACTAACAAGAAATTGATTGTACCTCGAATAACCATCCAAAAATGACATCATCTGAGATCCATTAACCTTTTGTAACACTTCATCCAGCGAGGGCAATGGATAATTATCTTTCTCAGAGGCTTTATTTAGATTCCTAAAATCAACACATAATCTGATTTCACGATTCTTTTTGTGTACATGAACTAAATTTTCCACCCAGGTAGAATGTCTAATAGGAAAAATTATCCTTGTAGATAAGAGCTTTTGCACCTCTTTCTGGATTAGGGGCTCAATTAATACATTGACTAGGGGTTTATTTTGACTGAAGGGCTTGGATTTTAGCTTGAGAGGTATGGTATGTGTGATCACCGAAGTGTCAAAGGATTTTAGATCATCATAACTCCAAGCAATGGATTCAATGTTCTATTCCAGAACTTTAACTATCTTGTCCTTAATTTCTAGAGGACAAGTCTTTCCTATGAGGAAATTCCTTTTAGGGCCTGAGTGAGTCGGATTGACAGATTCATACTTCCCTCCTTCACTCTCTATGGGCACCCTTTGACGATCCCGTGGGTTAGAATCAAATATTCTCTCCAAAGCTACCATCCCTTTCAGAATGCTATTACTTTTCAAATCTAATATCTCTTCTTCACTCTCTTTCTCAGGATCCCAATATCCCTGATCTCTTTTAGATTCATCTATTATTTGTCCTTGAAAAATATCAAAACTTGTCAAAAAGACCAATATATGTTGATCATCATCAAATTCCTAAAAATTTTGGACATTATCAGGGATAGTTGGGAATGAAATTAGTTCAACTGAAAATCTCTTTATATTAGAGTCTTGCATGGGTTCTAATGTACTAGCAACAATGACAAGTGCATCTGCAATTTTATTAGCTTCTCTAGGGATTAGAGTAATCCCAAAAGAATCAAAGTCTTCAATTAAATTCCAAACTCTATTTTTTTCACAGCTAGTCTTTTGTTATGACATGTATACTGGCTATGTACCTATTTTACAATCACTTCAGAATCCCCCATAACTGTGAGAGTAGTAACCTTCTTTTTATGAGAAAACACAAGTCCTCAAGCAAGTGCTTCATACTCAGCTACGTTGTTTGTGTAGCCAAATTGCAATCTGTAAGACACAAAGTAAGTTTTCCCTTTTGGGTTGGTTAGTTCAATCCCTACTCCACTTCCTGCCTTAGATTTGGAACCATCAAATT
>CM021108.1:356935796-357003505 GCA_007115665.2 Sequoiadendron giganteum
TCCTCTTGAGAAAGGCTAGTCCTAGTAAGAATGGTAGAATCCTTAACTTGAAAAGAAAACTCATTGACAGGGGTCTGGGGTTCCTCTTGACATATTTATTGAGGCTGGTCTACATGACTTAAGATATCTAGGCATGATTGGCATGCTAACTCTGAATGATTGTGATAATGAATCCCACACCAATTAGGAAGTAACAAACTACTCAAATTAGTTTCTCCTCCCAAAACCAGCTTATCTTGTTGCAATTTCCTATTTAGAACTTGCTGGTTGATGTAGATCATTGGGTTACCATGTTCTAGAGGCAATGTATCCCCAAGATTGAGTACGGAGAAAGTAAGGACTTCCTCTTTTTTGTAAACTCCTATCTTAGTCTCAAAATATGCTACTTCATTTGAAGCATCATACTCTATGATCATGTGCTTGAGTCTTGGTTCAATCTCAATCCTTATCTATGTTGCAATCCCTTTCCAAGGTAGCCACATATGAGAGAAATCCAAGGATAAATATCCCCCAATAATTTTCATTAGCTCCCAACTTAGGAGCATACCATATGTCTCTAAGATGTCAACCACTTGGATATCTATGTAGGTCTGGATCCTTGGATTTGATCCAGCCTGTACATGCATGTTCTTTAGTTCTCCTACAACATTGACCTTAGTTTTATCTAGCTAGATCACTTTCTTATTGGTCGGGATAGGACTTAATCCTAACTTCTTACATATTGAAAAGTGCATAACATTTCCCGATGCTCCAGAGTCCAATAAAAAATTATGCAAATTCTTTCCAAAAATCCTTAAACTTAAAAGAAAATGTGGGGTACTGGTCTTACCTTTATAGATAGCTGCATGTGTCTCCTTCATGGGAGTCATTTTACCCTTTCCTTTTAAGCAATTTTCCTCCTCTAGGGCCTTCAATACCACTTCATGTTGAGCTGGGCACCACTTCATGATGTCAAAGAATGACAATTATTTCTTCTATCTCTGTAGTTTTGCAATAAAATCAAATTCTAAATTATTCCTCACTTGATACTTAGAAAAAGGAGGCCGATTACCTCTATTCTGAGAGTTAGAAGGTCCCTTTGGTGGTGGTGGATTATTATCTACATTCTGGTTAGGTGGGAACATGTTGTTTGGAGGTGCAAATGTAGTAAATGGGCCCTTATTCTGATTTCTCAGAAAGTGACCACATTTGGACTGAAAGGCTTAGGCATCATACACATCCTCCTCTGACCCATTATCTCCCTGCATGGGAAATTGGTACTTCTCTTCAATAGTCTCATAAGTCATAGCAGTACTTACTGACCCATTATCCTGATTGGAATTTCCTGTTGGAGGATGGGCATCAACTTGTGCAATCTTTACTATTTTCTCCATTTCTGGGTAATTAACCTCAGAGTGTGTTGCAGTATCATGTATCTTGTACCAATTAGTCATGAAATTAAGGTCAGCTACATTAGCAGTATGTGATACATCCTCTCCTGACTGATAATTATGGGAAACTCCCCATTGTTAGGTCTAGTATTCTACTGCCTATTTTTGTCTTTGAACCTTTGGTTATATCCTCTATTCTGATTTTGGTAATTTTTATTAGAGGAGTTATGATTCTGGGAATTCCGGTTGGTGTTTTGATTCCCATTTTGATTAGAGTAATTCCCCTACTTGTTGTAACCTCCTTGGTTTTGATAATTTTGGTTTTGGTTGTGGGGAGGGTTTTTCCTAACTTGTGTCATGTCATTAGACATTTGAGATAGAGTCTTTTTAAGAGTTTCTATCTCACTGGTCAGTTGAACAGTTTTCTCATTTTTCACATTTTGCACTATGGATGGGGAATGAACATGGGTTGATTCTCCCACTTGTTGTTGTTGATTTTGAGGTTGTTGGGAAGAATCTTGCATGCCATTGCCAAAAAAGGGCATGGTCGGTGGGGCTTGTAACTCAAACACAAGTCCATATTGGGAGTAAGACATTCCTAGGACAGTTTTGTACAATGGTGGGTTACGCATCCAGTAATTCATGGGAGGGAGAGTTGTTCCTAAACCTCTCGATTGTAGACTTATTTGTTGTTGCAATTTGATGGCTAGATGGTACACCCTAGACAAAGAGTCAATCTCATTGGCTTGATAATTTCTCTACAAGAATAAGCCAATGAAGGGATCAACAACTCTTAAATACGCCTAAATGGCAATATTCTCAACTACTAAGTAAGGATCTTGTAGCCTACGAAACATCATTTGGAACCTAGTGTTGAATAGAGGAAGTGGCTCATGATGTTCCTTCCTTATGGTGGAAAACTGGTGATACAAGATGGAAGGGTCTACATAAACCTAGAATTGACTAATGAATGCATTTTCTAAATCTATCCAACCTAGAATAGATCCCTGGGGCAGATTTAGGTACTAGTTATATGCCATGTCCCCCAAACAATAAGGAAACAATCTACATAACATGTCTTGATGAGAAACTTGAGAACGTGTACAAGCATCTTTGAATGCTTGTATATCCTCCTCAACACTTCTTGATTTTCCATGCATGTACTTTGGACAAAAAATTTATGGGTACTTCGTAAAATCATGGATTCCTCTTAGAATAGTCCCTAATAGAGAGCGGTTATTCACAAAATAAGTCATGGGTAGGATTGGTTGAGCAGGTGGTGATATAGGCTAGATTGGTGGTGACACTAGCCTAATAGTTGAAGGTGATACTGGTCAAGCCAGTGGTGGTGTAGGTGGATTTGGTTGAAATCCAGGTGGAGTAAGTGGTGGTGGCAATATAGGTATCAATATTCTACGAGCA
Source organism: Sequoiadendron giganteum (assembly GCA_007115665.2). Lineage (NCBI taxonomy): Eukaryota > Viridiplantae > Streptophyta > Pinopsida > Cupressales > Cupressaceae > Sequoiadendron > Sequoiadendron giganteum. The sequence continues at coordinate 356,938,589 of CM021108.1, forward strand.
TGTGGTCTAGGTCTAACAGGGGTTTGGAGTTCTTCTAATGGTTTACGATTAGTAGAGGATCTGAGAATCCTCTGGTATTTCTCTGATGAGAATGACCCAATGCGAACCAGCTTGTTCCTTCAGCCCTCCTTCTAGTGCTAGATCTGTTGATGGTGAAAATGACACAAACAACGTTAAATAAAATATCTCTACTCTATTTCTCCTGAAAAAGAAAGACAACATATAGTAGCCTAACTCCCAAGGTCCTGGTTATTGGTTCTCAACTATCTGGTGTCACTCAATCGGTCCATGTAATTGTAATATTCAAGGGGCCTTTTCTGGTAATAAGTAATTCAAGCAATGACTTATTCATCGAACTATTCTTAATGAAAAAGGGGGTTTAAAATAAAAGAAAAAGATCGATCAAGGCGTATATCAGTGAAACATGAATAAAACTTATCTAATATCCTGAGATATATCTTCAACAATGAATGTTCTTCCAATAGATCAAAAAAACCATAGCATGATGCAATTTATAGATAGTCCATACTATTGCATGCATCTAAGGTGCTTAATTTAACATCACAATCACACATCATAAATATTTCAAAGATAAAAGAACACACTCTCATTTGTTACCAAGATCATAGATCAATAGACTTTCAATAAACTCAATTCATAGATAATCTAATGAAATAATCCTTAAATCTGGTTCCTTCTAATGATTTTCATCGTATAAGAAACACTCATGCTTCAGTATAATCAGTGGAATACAGATAGACTATAATTCATCAACCTTATCCAATAAAACTCAATTCCAACACCATATTGTGTGAAAACCTATATTTATATTCAATTGTAAATAAAATAACAAAGTATCTCTATAAAAACTACAAAAAATTCTATCTCCTACTATTAGGTGGCTAATCTTATTCTCATCATCCGAACCTTACAATATGATACCCCAAAGGTATTTATAGATGTACAAAAATCTAAAGTCCTTTCTATCTTAAGTCGATTCACCTTTTAAGGAATCTAAGTCTTCTTGGAAACTCAGATCAATTTGATCTCTAGTTCCCACCTTGATCATTTAGTTAAATTGGAGAGAAGAAGATAGAGGAGAAAAGAAAGCCATGTGCCTACAAAACTGCCAGTCATGCATGCAAAGAAGAAAAGAAAGCCATCCATGGATGAGATTATCAATTATGCATGTGAATTTTTCTCTATAGTGTACTCATCGTAACTGGAGAATGCTTTTTGAAGCATATCCAAATCCAGCCCATCAACCCAACCATCCTCAAACTTGATCCTTTCTAATTCTGTAGCAACAAATCCTCTCATGTCTTTTAGCTTTGTTAACTCCCTTTTATCAGCCCTTACTTATTCTTTAATATCCATCAACCAATCTAATAGCAGATCCTCTCCATCATCTCCCTTTTGCATGACCTCTTTAAGCCTATCATCCCATTTCTCTTTTATTTGGCTCAAAGGTAGGCCCTCCTTTACCGGTATATCAACATTTACTATAATATAAATAACTACTTCTAACTCCTCAAACTATTCATTTAGATCCTTGGTAGAATCTTGAACTTCATTTTTATGCTTGTATAAAAAGTCAGATCTAAACTGGACTATGTTGGAGGTCTTTTCCAAGAAATATTTGTTGTCCTCTTCAAGTATTTATTATTCTAGAAAAGTGGACTTTGGCAATTTATTAACCTCTTTCAGCTTCTGCCTATATCCTCTGTACCCCTCCTCCTATTCTCCCAATACTTTGACATACTAATTCATCTCTTCTATTAACTCCTTTGTCATCCTGTAAACCTCAAAACTGTAGTCCAACACCTCACCTATTTCCTCATTTAGTTTATCAGTCCATCTATCCAACATCTCAGCCTTACTCCTTACCTGCACCAAATCATCCACCTCTTTCTTGCTAAGAAAAATTGGTGTCTCAATGGTTGCAATTTGTTGTGACCTCAGAGTAGAAACACTCTTCAAGAAAATATGCAATTGATCCAATTGAGCCTTAAGCTCATCCTTTCTCTGCTCATCCTTCATCATTCTTGATTTAGTGGATGATGCTACCACATCTATCAAGTTCATCTATTGATCTCTTGTGGGTCTCCCCAAGTTAACAATGCCCAATTGCTAATCAGCTAGATGCATGTCCCTCACATCCTTGTCCACCATCAGTATTGCATATTCAGCAACAATCTCCCCTATTTTAGTAAATCTAGTGGAATGGAGGATTTTAACCTTCTTTTTGGGCCTTTCTTTTTCAATCTCCTTCATCATATCATCCCGATTGAGAGGTTGTGAGGGTGTCATTGATCTCTTTTGAAGATCCAATTTCATCCAAGTGGGATCACTTGGAGTAGTGGGCATTATAATTGAAGAAGAAGCAACAGTAGTAGTAGAGGTTTGTTGCACATGAACCTTAGGTTGAGAATCAACCTCTTGTACCTCTTGTTGTTCTTGCTCTATATTTGTCTGTGCAAGCTTTTCAACTTCCTCCCTATCCTTTTGTTTTTGTACCCTCTTGTCTTCTTCTTCCTTCTTCAATTTTTCTTCTTCTAATATTTTCTCCTCAAGTTCCTAGTTTCTCTCTTCTTTTAATGCCTTAAGTCTGTCTGCATCTTCCTTTTCCTTTTGCAGCTTCTTGATCAGCTCCTCGACATCTTTCTCGTTTTGCATACATTCTGCTTCCTCTTTCTTTTTATAGGCCTCTTAGAAAAGCTTCAATTTTTCCACAAGGACTTCTCTTTACCTTTGTTGCTTTTCCTTTTCCTCCTCTAGATCATGAATTTTTTGTACTAATTCCAACTTATCATTCTCTTCTTTGATCTTGAGCTCCTGCTCCTTTTGCCTTTGTTGTATTTCTAACTCATCAGCTCTTCATTTGGCTTCTACTTGTTGTTTTTGAAGTAAGGCATCAACTTGTGCCTTAGAATCTATTGCCTTTTGTTTTTATATTGCTTTTGCATGTGCTTGAGTATCTGAAGCTTTCTTTGCTTCCTCAAATAGTGCTCATTGATCTTCCTCTATTAAATTTTTTTCAATTTCCTCCTCTAGATTCATCTTTTCTTGTGCATCTTTCTCTGATAAGGTCTCATCAGAGTCTATTTCACCCTCATGGATCTCCAGCTCTACTCCTTTTCCCTTTAATGCTTCAGCTATACCATGAAGAGTTCCTTTAGACATCTCTTTACTTGGTTTCTCTATAAGAGGTACTTGAGTAGATGACTCACCTATTGTTGGTGTTGAAACCACTGGTCCTATTTGGGGATCCTCCTCTTGTACTCCAGGTAAATCTTGAGTAGAGGCTTCAAGCTCGATCTCTTCAATGTTAGGAGGGAATAACTCCAAAGGATCCTTGGAAGGAAATTTGCTCTCGATTCTTTTATATCCCTTCCCCTTCTTAGGAGCTAGACCCCCAGGAGTTTTGGTTCTTAGAAAAACACAGTGGATACTCCTGTCCAAGACTGGTCTCCCTATTTGCTCAATGTCGATGGTCTCCTCACCATCCCAATCTACTGGATCCAAAATTTTGGTGTCAATATTCAATGCTTCATATGATGGATCCAACACAACTCCATCATCTACTAATGTATTAGGGATGTCATCTTTGATCCTGAATTCTACCATGAGTGAAATGGGAAACCTCTCATAATTCCTTTTCCTAAGGTCATAGTCATCTTGAAGATCACTCTAGAAATACTCTATTAGATTGAAATGTTTGTCAAATAATTGAAGGCAATAAAGAATTCAGTTTCTTCTTTGGATCAAAGTGCGTTTGAGCAGTATACAAACCCAAATTCAAATGTATCAATTCACTACAAACCACCTTAGCTCCCACAAGGTGTGGGCATCCGTATTCACCCAATTGCATGGGGAACTTGTCACAACCTGTCTTGTGTTTTAACCCAGATCGGGAATTGACCCCTAGAGCTTGATAGACAAACTCCATCAGAACCATCCTATTGCTGCAACACCCTTGAAGTAAGTGGGGATGACCTTCAAAACTAGCTAGCCTGAAATAAGTGAACTAGGGGTATTGGATATACCAACATCCCCATTCTGTGATAAAGGCCATCACTTCGTGGCTCAATCTGTACCCTGCATCTCCATTAAGCTGGTTAATGATTACATATAAGAATGCATCATTAACTATTCTAAATTGTGTTTCAAAAACCTGTAGAGATAGTTGATCATAATGATCCCATACTTTCCTTTTTCCATCAGCTTCTCCCAATATTCCTACTCTATTCAAAATTGGAAAGATACCTCCTCTAGCTGCTACATAGACAACATAAGAAGTCATGAAAAAGATCTTGGTTTCCCTTATTCTAGTTAAATGTTCATGAGTGGTATCCGAGACAATCATCGGCCAATCAAACTATTGCTTGCCATTGAAGATTGTCTGAATGAAAGGAAACATCCATTCCTTAAAATGAAATGCATCCCTCTTCCCAAAGGCTCTAGACAACATCATTATCAAATTCGATACTTCCTTGTAAAATTATATCCTCTTTGGTTGATCATGGAGCTTGGTTAGAGATTTCTTCTTTGTTCTCAACCACTTCTTGTTCAAGTGAGCCTTTTTAGCTTCCTTGTATTTTCTATATATACCTAAAGAATCTACCTCATTTAACTATACCAGGTTCTTTGGATCAGGGACACTAAACATGTGTTGAAACATTTGAGGAGTTAAATCAATGATCACATTGTCCTATCAATCCATACATTGCCTAGTGGCTGGATTGTATGCTCCTGCTACTGTCATAATCAATTCTAGGAACCAGATAGATAGAGGGAATATAGTGATGTGAGCCAAGTCAGACTCAACTATTCTTCCAGTTCTTTCTGTTACATCCTCAGTGAATGTTTTTGAAAATAACTCCTCAAAATTGAATGGGTGTAGATTGGTGTCAGTTATATCAGACCAATCAGATTCCACTTTTCTTGTAGTGACAACATGACCCCTATGGTTATACCTCAAGGTATAAGGTAGCTGCTTCAACTTAATTTTCTTAGGCTTAGTTGCTTCCTTTGAAGTTTCTGTAGGCCGATTCCTTTGGGAAGCTTCTCCTGATACTCCTGACATTCTTTAGCTTCCTACAACAAAATCTCTAATTAGATCCTTGAATAAATATCACAATATATTCTTTAAAACCTTACCCTTCATATATATACTAGAGGCAGATCCAAGTAGAAAAATTCTAAACATTCTCTTTTAAAAAACTGTCGAGCTCGGAGCCAAAAACTGTTATTGAGATTATAGTAATAACAAGTGGGACTGGAGTCAGAATCGTAATGGTGACCAGAGTCGAGATCAGAATAGAAACTGACTTAGTTTCATGAAGATTTTCTAATTTCATATTGAGTTCTAGTTTCGATTCTAGCTAGGTTGTCGTTATTTTGAAGGCCTTCTTCTAACTATAAGCGGAGTCACAAACAGGATGGAAATGGAATCAAAACTTACTACAAAAACATGGTTCAAAGTCTAAATCGATTCTGATCCCGCTTCCACCTAAAATAACCATGACGTCATAAGTGATTTTAACAATTTGATAAATAAGTTCATGATTTAAGGAATAGGTCATACCAAAACAAAAGGGTCTTAAAAATATCCTAATAAGACCATCCCCATATGACCGAGAGGTGATGGTAATAATTAGGGCATCATATTTAAAACATGAATGCATCAAAACCCTAAATAAAACTGTCGATTTGAAATAACTAGGGTTTGAATTTAATCCCATTTAAATGAACTAGAGCTAATGCCAAACAAGATTCCTAAGTAAACACCATCATTTATCAAACCCTATCAATATAAAATAGTAACTAATCTATGCATTTAAAACTAGGGCATCACAATACAGTCACGATTAAAACGTGAAAAACGGCCATGTTGAAAACAAAGAAACAAGAAACAAAATGAGAAAAAGAAAAGTAAAAACAAGAAAACAAAACAAAAAGAGAAAGAAAAAAAAAACACATGAACTCACTGTAGAATAGAGAAACACGAATTCACATGAAACCAAACAATCCAAAATGAACAAAAATGGAAAACGCGAAATAAGATGAAAGAGGAGAATAGAAAACCCTACCTCGAATGCAAATAAATAGGTTAATTCCCTGAAGCAATCTGTGTGTAATTGTCTCCCTTTTGATCGAATCACTCGCACAAATGCTCCACTACAACTCTGGTTCAATCTTCTATCTCTTAACAATAATGATGATAACCACCAGTTAATCCCTAATTAAGGTAAAAACTCAAATTTTCACACATGCATGGCACCTATAATTAATTTCATAAAGGTGGTAGAGCAGAGTCGCAACTGGCACATTACTATTGTGCGACATCAGTAAAGTCAACAACCAAAAAAATGGCAGGAGCAGAATCGTAGCGAAAAAAGATTTAGAAACTTATTAAATTTCCAACTCGGTTCCAGTTCTGGTTTTGGTTCCACCAACAAAGATAAAAGCGAAAAAAAACAACAAAATAAAACAAAAAGACCGAAATGAGAAAACTAAAGAAAAAAAAACCTTAGTTAAAAAAAAAAGACCAAAAAGCGGAGGCGAAGACGGAACGAGATTTGATTTTGAAATTTTGAATAAATTCTGACTTGACTTCCACTCTGGCTTCGGCTCTGATAAAGAAAAAGAAAAAGGAAAAAAAAGACTGTTGAGATGGGAATTGGAATGGGTTTTGAAATAATTTTGAAAACCCAATTCGGTTCTGGTTCCAGTTCTGGTTCCAACAGAATAAACCAAAGAAAAACAAAGTGTTGGAAAATAAAAACTCCAAAAATTGTTTGAAAAACAAACCAAGGACAAAAACAATAAAGGGGGACCCATTTTGACCAAGGCAAAATATCAGGTGGTTATGGAAGGCATAACAAGAACAAATAGTAATGATATCATAATATGTGGCTGATATGTTGTTTGATTGACATGATTTTGATAAATTTTCTTTCATGTTGGATGAAAAACAAATAGTAGATATGTTGATATTCTTTTGATATAATTCGCTTGCTTGATTGACATGATTGTTTGATTTCCTAATTGATGATGATCTGATTGAATGATTCTTTTATGTTATAGGAGAATTTTAAAATCCTCCAAATTAGAGAGATAATTCATCATACATGGGGGACTATTCCTAGATTATCTTAGCCAGAGATAGGAGTCATTGTGAGATGTGGTTTGGGATCACTTATGAGGATCCCTCAGTATAGGGTCAATAGGGCACTGTTGACCACATTAGGTGAGAGATGGCATAGTGAGCATAATGCATTTCACGTGTCGACTAGAGAGATCACTGTGACACCATAGGTTGTGTACAAGCTTTTGGGTATTCCTATGGTTGGTGACCTTGTGGTTTATGACCATAAGGATATTGGTGGTACACATGATTTTTGGAGAGTGTTTCAGGATCTAGGCATTAGAAGGTATGAGATCCCTTGGAGGGATAGGTGTAGGTTTATGCCCCACTTCCCTTAGTTTTGGCACGTTTCATTGGTGGTTTCCTCTGTCCTGACCGCAGGTCAAAGGGACTATCTATTGGTTGGGACTAGATACTACAGGACATGGTCCTTCATCAAACCAGATATGCATGGGGCTCTTGCATGCTAGCCCATTTATATCATGATCTCCATCAGGTTGTATACACTGATGGAAAGAGAATTTCTTTGGGAGTGACACTTTTGTAGATATGGGTGTTACAACATATCACCATTACCCTCCCTTTCACAAGAAGAGACCATCCACTTGGTTGGCCATATGTATATGCATACACAGGTCCACTTGTCTAGCCCAAGCTAGGAAAGTTAGAGTACTGGCAGCGTGTGTTAGATGACATGGATACTGTCATCTGGAGACCTTATGTGGATTGTGAGGCTTGGGATGATGATGATATTGATTTTCCATATTGCACTATGTCTAGGTATCTCACTGGGTAGACCCCTTTTATCATTGAGCAATTTTTGGTTATGAGGGTTCTGAGACAATTTGGCAGAGTGCAGATGATGCCATAGGGTGTGGCACAATATGCTAGGTGACGGGAGGATGTGGTAGAGTGGGGTCCCTTCATCAATTTTGAGGCAGACTGAGTAGAGTATCTAGATTTATAGCCAGAGTTCTGGGAGTATCACCTAGAGGTTACAAATGTAGGCAAGACCAAGGAGTATGCCACTTATTTTTATACTCACCAATTTCTTAGATTAACCATTCTAGATTAGCCGGCTCCATAATTTGATGGTCCCATAGTTCATAGAGGACATAGGTAGCTATAGGCATAGGCCGAGGTGGGGGCACAGGTTGGAGGACAGGTAGGGGGACAGGGTGGAGGACAGGGTGGGGGAGGTCAGGGAAAAGGTTAGGTAGAGCAGCCACCTAGAGGAGAGGAGGATATTGGTGGGGTGGCCATGGAAATTGATGAGGGGGAGGATGATGAGAGCTCAAATGATGATGATGGTGGGGATGGTGGGGGTTGTGGAGGGAGAATATGATTTGATGTACCATTCAGGACTAGGCCCTATACAACGAGAGTGGTGGAGAAACCAAGTACTTTAGGACCACGGATTACCATCAGGGCTCCCTCATAGGGTCAGATTGATGCTCTATAGGAATAGGTATAGACTCTCCAAAGCCAACTAGAATAGGAACAAGCCACTATCACATAGTTACAGGCTTAGATGGCCCAACCACCACCTCCTGACCCACAGATAGCCCAATTGATAGTAGAGTGGGACAACTTTAGACATAGATGTGTATAGGAAGAGGGGCTGGATGAGAGATTGTTGAGATATGTTGAGGGTACTTCTATTGGAGAGGTTGTGACAGAGGGGTTAGAGGCTACTTGTTATGCAGATTATTACTGGATGAGATACTGCTTGAGCAAAGGATAGCATACACCTAATCAGGTACCCGATCTCCCACTCACAAATGTACACATTCAAGGAGTGCTACCAAGAGTGTGCATATGCCAAGTGGATGAGACACATGGCCCACATGCAGTAGAGATCCAACAAGACCCAACACCTCTAGAGGTAGTAGTAGCCATGATCCTCATACCAATGCCCCACACTGATGATTATGTATACACATTTTCATTGTATTTTATGTATCTCTTTCAGATATTTGATATCATTGTACCTATTGACATTTATATTTGATGAGTTTATGATATGAAACGATGATTTTTGATATGCATGTGTCTTTGATTATGCTATGATGGATGATTATGTATGCATTTTTACTGCTACATGCCATTTTTGTTTTATGATTATGCATGTTCATGTATGCTTTTTATATGATGATGATAATGTTTATGATTTGAATGTTAATGAACTAATGTGTATGGATTTGAATCCACAAATGAACTGATGTTTATGAATTTAATATGATAATGCAATGTGAATGATTTTATGGTTCCATATGATGTATGAAAAATGTATGTAATGAATACAATAGATGGTTTGTCTCTTTTCGATGTATGATGTAAAAATGATTATGGAAAAATATGATAATGATATGATAAAAATGAGGTGAAAATTTGATGTGAAAAATGATATGTATGATTGATGCTAATGAGATGGATGATTAATATCATGAAAGTGATATGAAGCGATGATGTGTATAAAAATGAAATGATATGATACAAAATGATGTATATGTAAAATGATACAAAATGATATGAATATGAAATTAAAATGAATATGATTTAAAATGATAATGGATTAATATGATAAAAATGAGTATGATGTGAAATGATAATGTTGTAAAATGATAATGATGTGATGATGAAAAATGAAAAAAGAAATAATATGATAATGAAATGATGATAAAGAAAATATGAATATGATTTGTATGGAAATGATAATGATTATAAACTAATATGAATATGTAATGAAAACTATATATGAAGATGATAATGATATAATATGATTATGTGAAATGAAATGATTAAATCAGATATAAATTACTTGAAAGAAATGAAAGTAAAATGTAAAATATGATGAAATGGATAAAAGAATAAATGAAATAATATGCCACTAATGTATATGAAAATTATGTGAATTTAAAATGAATGATATGAAAGTTGATGATGAAAATGCAATATGATATGAAACTGAAAAATGATATGCAAGTGATAATGAAAATGAATTATAACCCATGATGATGAAAATGAAATGAGATGCCATAAATGTCCAAATGTACTCAAATTTTGTCTTAAAGAGATATGTATCTTTTCCAACCTCCAAAAATCTATCATATAGCCACAAAAACAAAAATGAATGCAATCTAAAATGAATCATGTAGTCCTAAAATTCCAGATGAACCATTTCACTATTGTCATTTTGTAAACCCATTCTACGCTTAATTTTGATCATTGAACCTTTTGATATGTTGAAAGTTAATACAAGAATCAAAGAGGATATTTGCACGGATGATGACCTGAGTACAATTTTCATGATGTTTGATATAGAAAGTTAATACAAGCATCAAGGTATAATTGGACCAAGATGACCTGAGTATTTCACGCATAAACAAATGAAAGTTAACCATTTTCCTATGAAAGTACCGAAATATCACTATGTCTTGTGACAAACTTGCACATTACTAGTGATTAGCTTATAGACAACAATCAAATAAAATCATATTCCTTCCTTGTGATTCTAGTTCAATACATCATTGAATCACTCCAGAGATATGATGTCATCAAATTTCAAAACAACAATTCAACGTATGCTTTAAGTTTTCCATCCATTTTATTCAGATTAAGATCATCCAGTTTGTTTCAGTTTCTTGTCTCATAGCTATTTTGACTAGATTTTATTGGATATTTGATTGTTACTCTATTATTCCAATACTTGACACATTTTTCCATTTGTCTACAAAAAGGCTCGAAAGCTAATTGCCCCCAATGAACTTGTACTTCATCTCTCGATAAGACACAACCTAATGCTAAGGATAACAATGATCACCAAGCCATAATGAAATCCTTGTCATTTCAAGGAAATTTTGGGTGCATGATGTGAATATGATGGCCAGGCATGTATGTGATGCCAATGAAAAATGGCTATGAACAATGCATAATGTATCCTAATAGATGGAAGAGTCGACTAAATCACAAACAATACTTGTTTTCCAGGTTTTCACCATTGCTTTTTATTGTACTTTTTCAAATTTTGTGATTTTATTTTTATTTTTTTTGTTGTTACCGAGACGCTTGTTTGCCAGGTTTTCATCAAGGCAATGATTTTTTTTATTTTATTTTTTTTGTATTTTTGATCTTTTGATTTTTTGTATTTTTGTTCTTTTTGATTTTTTTGTGTTTTTGATCTTTTTAATTTTTTTTTGTATTTTGGATCTTTTTTATTTATTTTTATGTCACAAGGATTCCTATTTTCTAGGTTTTCACCTTGATGACAATTTTTTCATGACTTTTTATGTTGTTTTTGGTATTTTTCGAGGACTTTTATATATTGTTTTTGTATTTTTCAAACATAGAACATTTTCAGATGAATTTTTTTGGTTGGATCTTCAAGAAATTCCCCTTCTAGCATTGATAACTAATACTCCCCTGATCCATATGTTGCAATAATGATGAATGAACCCAGCCAATTGGGCTAAACTTTCCTTTCTTTTCCTGATCTTATTGGTTGCAAGGGTTTTATTTGAGAACCAAGTCACCCACTTGAAATGTTTGTGGTTTGACTCTGTGATTATAACTGCGGAACATAACTTGTTGATAACCCTTCAAGTGATTGGTTGCACTTTATCACCACTCATCAAGCAGTTCTATTTCCTGTAGTCTTGATACTTTGTAATCCTCATCAGTTATAAGTCCCTTCAGTGAGACTCGAAGTGAAGGAATCTCCACTTCTAGTGGAAAAATTTATTTTGCTCCATAAACCAAGGCATATGGGGTGGCACCCGTCGGTGTGCAAATGTTGGTTCTATAGGCCCATAAAGCTGGATTTAATTGGACATGCCAATCACGGACGACGTCATTCACTATTTTCTTCAGAATCTTCAGAATAGTCTTGTTTGAAGCTTCTGCTTGGAAATTTCCCTATGGATAATAAGGTATAGAGAACTTGTGTTGGATGTGAAATCTTTCATAGATTTCATCAACATCTTTATTTTTAAAAGGTCTTCCATTATCTATGATAATGGAGCTAGGAATTCCATTACCGACATATGATATAATTGAAAATGAAGGATGAAATTTGTTTGCCGGTAATTTTTGTTAAGGGAACAACTTCAATCCACTTAGTAAAGTACTTCTGTCCATTTGATGATGATGGATGTATCTTTCCAACTAGATCTAGTCCCCACTGAGTGAAAGGTCATGTTGTAGTGAATGGTTGTAATTCCTGAGTGGGAGCATGGATGAGATTTCCATGAATTTGACATTTGGGACATTTCTTCACAAAGATGAATGATTCCTTTTCCATGATTGACCAATAGTAACCCATTCTAACAAGCTTCTTAGCCAAGGTTAGTCCACTTGAATGAGTCCCACAAATACCACCATGAACCTCTTATAAGGCCTTTTCTAATTCATCACGTTTGAGACATCTAAGGAGGGTACCATCAACACCACATCAATATAAGGTATCAGTAATGAGGGTATAGAGAGAAGATTGGCATATGAAATTTCTTTTATGATGTCAAGATAAATTTGGGGGTAAGATAGTATCTTTTAGATAGGAATAGATGTTTTCATATAAGGGTGAGTCAGAACTAGTAAAGTGACGAATGATTTTGGTTTTAGGATTTTCATAGGTAGGGGAAAATATTTGTTCCACCAAGAATTCGTATCGAGCTTGGTTCTCTGATAATTGCAGTAGTGATGCAATTGTAGCCATGGCATCTGCAACTTTGTTTTCAATCTATGGAATTTGTATGAACTTAATCTCAACAAAGTATTTCTTGAAATAATCCACCATGTTCTTGTAAGGAATTAACTTGTCATCTTTAGTTTGATAATCATTATTGATTTGATTTATGACAAGTTGTGAATCACCAAAACTTGCAATTTCGTGATTCTTCTATCTAATGAAATTCTCATTCCAATTAGCAATGCTTCATACTCAACTATGTTATTTGTACAAGGAAACATTAACCAATAAGACTTTGGAATGGTGTGTCCCTGAGGCGTGACAAAAATAATTACTACCCCCGATCCATGGTGTGTTTAAGACCCATCAAAATAAAGTATCCATGATTGTTTAGTCATTGTTGTGAACACATCTGAATCAGGGAATTCAATGTGAATTGGATGTTTTGCTTGTAGGGGTGCTTCTTCCAACTGATCTGCAATGACCTAACCTTTTATTTCTTTTCAATCCACATAATGAATGTCAAATTCACTTAGGATCATTACCCATTTAGCTAACCTTCCAATTAAGGTTGCCTTGCTCAGAAGATACATTAAAGGATCAATTTTAGCCACAAGTTTTAATGTATGAGCTAGCATATAGTGCCACAAATTCTGAGAAGCAAACACTACTTCCAAAGAAGCCTTTTTAATGAAAGTATAATTTAAATCATGGCTTGTCAAAGTTTTGTTGATGTAATATATTGCTCACTCTTTTCCCGTTTTGTCCTCATGTGCTAGTAATTCCACCAAGGATACTTTTGTGGCAGAAATATACAATATAAGTGGTTTTATTTGTATTGGTGGAATCATTAGATGATGTTTGATCTGATTGAATGCAGCTTCACACTTGTATTCCCATTTGAATGGAACATTTTATGCAAGAGATGTGTGAAGGGAAAACTCTTGTCTACCAACTATGTGATGAAAATCTTGATAGATTGTAGGCATCCTTGTAATGAGCACAATTGACTGATGTTCCTTGGTGGTGGCATTTCTAGGATTTATTGAACCTTTTTTGGATCCACTTGTATTCCTTTTTCTGATATGATATAGCCTAGTATCTTTACGGATTTTACTCTGAAGACACATTTCTTGGGATTAAGCCTGACTTTAAATTTTTTCATTCTGACAAAAATATTAGATAAGATATCTAGATGTCCTTCTCTTGTATTTTATTTTTCTAAAATATCATCTACGTAATCTTCCATGATTGTGTGCATCATGTCATGAAAAATTGTAGTCATTGCCCGTTGGTATGTTGCTCCTACATTTTTGAGTCTGAAGGACATTACATTCCAGCAATATGTACCCCAAGGACATGTGAATGTAGTTTTATCTTGATATTTAGGTGCAATATTAATTTGGTTATATCTAGAAAATCCATCCATTAGTGAATACATAGCATGCCCAGTTGTTAAGTCCAAAATCGTGTCTATGTTTGGGAGAGGAAATCATCTTTTGGACACACTTTATTTAAATCCCTAAAATCTGTGCAGATTATGATTCTTCCATCCGGATTTGACATAGGTATAATGTTGGAGATCCATTTTACATAGTCGATAGACTGAATGAATCCTACATCTAACAGTTTCTTTAATTCCTCTTTGACTAGCAATGCAACATGCAGTCACATTTTTTTGAGTTTATGTTTCACAAGTTTTTCCCCTGATATGATGGAAAAATGGTGCATGATAAGATTTGCATCAAGTCCAGGCATATCTATGTATGACCATGAAAATTTTATTTGATTATCCTTTAGTAATTTTGTGAATCTTGGGATCTCTTCCTTTGTCAATGATGCAGAAAGTTACAAAAATTTTGGTTTTTTCGCAGTGCCTATATTGATTGCCTCTATTGGTTCTATCAAAATAGAAGATCTTTCCTGATAATGCTTAGGGAGAGTGTCAAGTTTCCCATCTTCCATTGCCTTTGAAAGGTTTTCACTGTCAGATACACTCTTTATTTTTCTCTTTTCATGATCTAATACTGCCTTTGTTAGGTTTTTACCATTAGATCTGTCTTTTATATTATTAATTTTGTAGCTGAAAAACTTGGTACTTTCCTGACTGAGATTTTGATCCTGTGATTCACTAGTGGAACTTGTTTCTGGGTTGGATGAACAAATAAAATTTACAATGGTTTCATCATCGGGGAAGGTTGGTATAATGACTAGTTCAGTTTGTTCCCAATTAATGAGTTCGGGATGGACCAAGGGAAATGGATCATCCGGGTGGGTAAGGTCACTAGTGGTTAAGGTCATGATACTTTTATCATTATCTCTATGTGGTAGATCTATGATGGTATCTGCCTGTTGATTATCCATCTTGCTTTGAATCGAATTGTCATCACTTGAGTCATGGTCGCTTTGTAGGACGTAGTCAAGTGGAGCTCTTGAACTTTCCCCTTGTGTGAGCATGGGTGTACTATTTTGTATAACATCCACCTATTTGTCTTTCCATAATTCATCTTTATAAATGGTATCCCATTCATACTCATTGGAATCGGTGTCACAACTCTCTTGCAATCTCATAATTGTCTCAACTAATTCTTCATTGGATTTCTTTTGAATTTCCTCTTTTGCATCTTCACCATATCCAAGTCTAGTTTTATCTTTTGGATGCATTGTTTTCAGTTAAATAGGTTCATCAATTCCTTCCTATCCCTTATCTATAGGGCCATTCCCTTGATAACCCATGTGATGCATTATTGTATAACCCTTTCCATATTGCTCAGTGGGTAATTTGACATTCTGAACAAATTCATCTTCATCTTTATAGATCCAATCAAGTATAGCTCTATCTTCTGCTTCATTTTCTTGAGTATCTTCCTTGATAAATCTTCCATCAAAATTGGTGATGGGAATTGAAGCTTGTGTGCTTGATGTTGAATATGTTGTAGCTTGTTGTATTGATGTCTATGGTTGACCATGTGATCTTGGAGATATGGGTATTTTAGAGAGACACAATGAATATTCTCCCACCCCATTATCTTTTAATTGCAACTTGGTGCCAAAACTCTTTATCATGCCCCTTGCCTTTTTGTTTTGTTTAGGGGTATAAATATCCATAATATCTCTATTATGTGGGACAAATGTGTCCTGAGTTGCTCTAAGGTTAGAATAAATCTAATTGATATTATGGTCCACTGGTATTGTTACTTATTGTCCATCATATAAAAAATTTAAACATTGATGATAAGTAGATGAAACTTCTTGCATTTCATGGATCTATGGGTGACCCAAGAGTATGTTATAAGATAGATCTCGGTCCAGAACTTGGAAAAACTTATTCTTCATAATAGGTCCCACTCTGATTGGTAGCATGATGAGGCCCTTGGAAGCTCATTCCTCATCATCATATGCTTTGATTGTAATTTTCCTTCTCAGATCTATAGACTCTTCTAAATATCCCAAAGAAAGAACCAACTTTAAAGTACAAATGTTTAATCTGGCTCCCCCATCTATTAAAACATGTCTAATTCAGGTTTTATGAACCATGACCTCTAGATAAAGCAATGAATTATGGGGATGGGTCATGGAGGAATCATCCTTCTCAGAAAAGGATAGACATGTTGGTGAGGAAAAGTGTCCCACCATGGCTTGAAATCTATTGATATCTAGATCAGGAGACACAATTGTGTCAACAAGAGCCTTTTCCAGAATGTCTTTGTGTGTCGGTGATATTTTAAGAAGCTCCAAGATAGAAATTTGAGCTGATGTTTTTCATAGTTGATCGACTAAATTGTACTGACTCGGAGGGGGAATAGTTGACTTAGATGAATTTCCTTTCACAATAATTTTGGCATGTCCCCTTGATGTAGCATTGACTTCTCATTATTACTATTTTCCTTTAACTTTAATGACATTGACTTGCTGGTCATCAGTATAAATATGATTGATGGTGGTGTCATAGACATGATTCACATTATTTCCTTTGTCACTCGAGGATTCCCCTTTCTAATAATTGGGGAGAGGGTCCTTGAATTCTTGATGATCTTCATTGGCATTATTTCCCTCAACCACTATGGTACAATTATCAATTAAATCCTAAACCAAATTATTTAACCCTTGGCAATTATTTTTCTTATGACCTTTGCATCTATGATAATCACAATAGTATGAGTCATTCCATGATGGTGGTTTAACTTGAGGCTCATAATCTCTTTGTGGGGGTAATGTGATGGTGTTTTGATTCAACAAATTTTTGAGGATTGATTCAAGAGACTGGACCAAGGGAGTAAAAATCTGTTGATTTGAGAAAAATTGAGATTTGGGTGCATTTGAATTTTGATTATTGCAAAGATTATTACCGTGATTGTTGGTCACATTTCCTTGGTTGGTATTATTTCCTTGATTGTAATTATTATTTCCTTGGTTATTATAATTTCCATTATTATTGTTGTTGTGTTGGACACCTAATATATTAAGAATGGTTGGCTTCACATTTGCATTATTAGCATCTACCACCCCATCATTCACAACCTTCTTATTTCGAGTCCAAAATCATGATTTATCATTGTTATTTTTGTTGTTGTATGAATTTGGACCATCTTTATCAAGCTTCAAAACTCCTCGCTTGACCAAAGCTCCTTCAATGGTGATTGTGTTTTCAATCAATTTTTCAAAAGATTAAGGACAATGAAGATTTAGCTTGTAACTCATCTCTTGACTTAGACTATCAATAAAGATTTTCATCTTCTCCTTTTCAAGAACAAGATGGGAATATCTTGCAAATAACCTTCTCCATCTTTGTAAGAATGTGATGAAGGGTTCCCCAGTCTTTTGTTTTGCTATGCATAAATCAAGCATGGTTATCTAATGTTATATATTGTAGGAGTATTGAGATATGAAATTATTGATTAACTCAAATTCTTTGATGGGGGGAGTGATTTTGGAAAGCCACTCCATGGATTTTCCACCCAGACTTCATGGAAACAATTGCATTAGGTAGTTATCTTCATGAGAAAACTCTAAGCTCATATTTCAGAAATCCCTTACATGATCAATGGGATCCATTTTCCCATTGTACTTGTCAAAATTTTGGATCTCACAATGTTTTGGAAAAGGAATCATGTTGAGACTCCTATCAAAGGGATATGGGCAGATATCTTCAAAGACATATTTCTTGGTTGCACCCCCTTGTATCTCTTTAAATTTCCCTTGTAATGCTCATATCTGTTGAGTAAGAGCACTAAAATCATTAAGGAGGGGGGCTTCAAGATCCTCTCTAATATTTTATGTGTCAAAATTAGAGGGTAGTTTAGCTCCTTGGTTTGCTAAAAAAAGAAAGTATCTTTCTTTGTTTCATTCTAAAATCTTATCCAAGAGAGTGTGAAATTGGGGATTTTGTTCAACTTCTTGAAGTAACTCCTCAGTTATTTCATCATTATTTGAATTATTTCCTGTGCCAAACTTGTGAAAAGGGTGTTCTTCTCCATCACCCATATTGCAAAGTGGGTTTTCCCTTTCGTCCTCTTCTATGTTCTTTCGAGATCTTGTAACAACAAGCATAAGCTTACACCAAATTTCAACTAACTTTGATCACAAAATGAGAGAGTGCAATTTGAGGGATATCTTAGTCATAATAGAATGAGAATTCTATTGATATGACTAAAGAAAATTCTAATTTTTAGCTCATGATTCCCCTATTGGAAGGATGATCATCCTGTTATGGGAATTAAACTTGAAATCACAAATAACGGTGATGTTGCACTTTGTGATGTTTTGATCATACTTGGCGAAAATAAGGATTTTTTTTGTGTAGATGCCTAACACTTCTAAGTTATCTATTGCAACACTTGATCGGGATGATGAGAATACTAAATTGTGGGTTGTGGGATGAAAGAGGGATGAATGGGTTGAGTGTGATTATGCCTTTGAGAGAGAGCTATTCTTTGAAAGAAAGCTCATGAATACAAAGGTTCTAAATCAAAATCGTCAGTGAAACCCCTAGAAAAGTTATGATATTGATGAATGAAAGTTGTGTTCAAGAAAAAATTTCTGACTTTGATATAAAAAAATTCTCCTTTTCAATAGCTTCTTATAACTGAGAGAATTTCTTGGCTTCTTAATCTTTTTCTCTAGGGATCTCTTAGTAAAAATTTTCGATTTCAAGACCCTGAGCATAGAAAAAGACCAAACTAAAATAGCATATTTTTGGTGTCAAAAATTACTTAGGTTTGGAACACAGATGTGCTAAAATTTTTAGTAGATGCACTAAAAGATCCAACCTATGCACTGGACTATTGTAGGTATGCGATAAAATAGAGCACAAATGCACTAAAATAGAGCATAAATGCACTAAAACAAAGCTTAAATATGCTGAAACAGAGCATAGATGCGCTAAAATAGACCATGGATGCACTAAAATAGACCAGGGATGCACTAAACTATCCAATTAACGTGTTGAGACATACATTTTCTGATAGATTGATGATTTAGATGATCTTTATCTGATTTAAATTTGGAAAAATATGGCATACAATAGAAAATAGTTGTTTGCAAGTCATAAAATCTAAACAAAGAGTGTATGTTCTTGAGATTTTCATAGGTATTTGAACAAAATAGGCACTTCAAATAGACTCACTCTTATTTGTCAAAAAGGTTATCATAGTAGCCACAACCCACATCTTAAAATTGTGTCAACTCACATAGTTGTGTCACCCCCTAGAGGGTGCCCATGTTTTTGTCTTTTCCAGGTGCATACTCAAGGTTAGATTTCTCAATCCCCAGAGAAAAAAATCTATGAAAATTATATGGTGAGTTTCTTGGGGGAATATTCTTCCCTCCACTTACATTGTGATTATTATGATGTTTGGAAACTAACACGGTTGGCTTCTACACTAAGGTTTGTAGTAAGGTTTTATGTTTAGTGCAAAAAATGATATACTCCCTCAAGATACCTCCCAACCTTTAGAATAAAGGCTTTGGGGATGGTTATCTTTGCACACTACTATTGAGTTGGAATTTCATCAACAACTCACTTTTGTTTAGAGTGGGTTAGAAACCTTTTCTTTAGGTGTTCCCACTTAGGTCATTCCTCTTGGGTGAGTAATTTTTCCCATAAGAGCAAGCCTTCTAAGGGATGCAATAAACCATAAAATGCATAAAATGAAAAGGTAAGTTTGGTGTTCTGATAACCCATTTAAGAGGAGAGCATAAACCTATTACCCAACAATCACAACAAATAATTGGTTTAGTTTTAAATCCCAAATGACAATTTTCTACACTAAGTGAAGATGTTGCTTCACAAAAAGAATGGGATTCATTTTAACCAAGATAAAATAATGTTTGGTGACTATCCTAGGATTGGTTAATTCAAGATTTAAGTGTCTAGCCTAGGATTGCTTCATTTTACTTTATACCAAAAATAAAAATGTTTGTCTGCGGATGGCATCAGAATCAGGATTTATTTTTACAACTCCCTAGATGCACTAAAAGAACTCATCAATGTGCTAAAATAGATAACAAATGCACTAAATGAATAGACAGGTATGTGCTAATACAATAAGTAAATTCACTAAAAGAATTGGCATATGCACTAAAACAAAAGGTAGATACGTTGAAAAAATCCTCATATGTGCTAAACTTCACCCAAGATGTGCTAAAATATATCTCATATGTGCTAAACCGCAACTCCAGTCTGTCACCTATCAGAAAATCTACAATAAAAATATTTAAAATAGGGCAGGACCCCACAATGGGTGCCAAAAATGTGTGTGATAATATGTGAGCTAACTAGAAAGATAAACCAACACACCAATAAGACATTAGATCAAAGGAAACTAATTAAAAAGTAAAACAAACTCTAAACAACAACTCCTTCAAAAGTGTCTTATTGTTCTCTATCTCTAAGGATTCATTCCAAGTTACTGGCTCTTAGTTGGTGTAAGCAACAACTTGTTGGAATGACAACTTCGAAGAATGAACTTATGGAAAATGCATGTTTATTTTCTAAATTATTTAAGCTATGAAATTGAAAACTAAGATGCTATGAACTTGAAATGCTATGCTTGAAAAGACTCCTAAAATGTTGATTCAAATGCAACTATAATAAATGTGCTAAATTCACAAAATCTAGGATCATTTTGAACTCACAAGAGGGTTGTATTTATAGATTTTTGGGGGCAAGAATCTAGTTGGCAAAGATCAATTGTCAAAATCAAACCTATCAAGATGAATGGTGAGAGATTTTGGAAGTTGAGAGAAATATGGAAGGTTGAGAGAATAAGGGAAGATGTTTCCTCCTACACAACCTTTTCCATTCAAAATTGAAGGAATGTTGCCATTTGTGCACTTCGATTATGAGGAGTTAGTTGGTAGTTGAGGATAGATCCATAATTAAATAAATAAATTTATTTAATTACATGTGAAAGAATTTAGAAGTTTCCATAATTTAATAAATAATTTTTAATTATGTATGAGAGATGATAAAAAAAAAGTGTTTTAATTAAATATATAAAATAATTAATTAAATATGAAATGAAGAAAGTTTCTAATTAAATATTTTAGAATATTTAATTATATGTGGAAAAAGGAATTTAGAGGAATATCATTTGAATTAAAATTCGAAATTATGATAATTAATATAAATAAATTATAAAATCTATTTAATTAATTAAGAGGAAAATGGAAGGTGTTAATAATTAAAAAAAATTATTTATTTAATTAAATTAGAAGAATTAGAAATGAACGATATAAATAAATAATTAAATTTATTTATATGTAGATGACTTCAGAAGATTAATTAAATAATTCATATTTAATTAATTGATAGGCTTGATTTATAATGACCATTTTTAGATGTATACACATGGTTCCTAAGTTCACTGGAAATAACAGGATATCAACAAAAGAACATGTCAAAAATTTTAATGCATTTGTTCAAGATATTGGTATGGATTATGAAGATTCAAATATGAGATTGTTCATGATGTCTCTAACAGAAGAGGTGAGAGATCGGTTCAATAGCCTACCTAATGTTTCAATTAATTCTATATCAAATTTCCAAGATCAATTCCTGGAGCAATATGGAAATCAGTGTGGACCTGAGTTTTCCTTGCATGAATTGATAAGTATCCAGTAAAATCAAAGTGAGTCATTTATGACTTCAACTAGAGGTTCTCCAAATTACATAATAAGATACCACCTAAATCCAAATTGATAGACCCTGCAACATTGAGCATTTATCTAAAATCCTTTGATCCGAAGATAGGATATGAGCTTAGAAAAAGGTGTCCTAGAAATCTAGTTGAAGCACAAAAAACAACATTGACTATTGAAAATAATAGAAAAGCTACTGGGATGATTGGTAAAAGAGACAATCTCAGGGTTCCCCAAAATTTTAACAACCCTTAGAACAAGCAAGAGAATGTGTATAGAAATGAAAGGCCAAGGTTTCATGATATGCCATACAATACAAACTAGAGGGATGGAAAGCCTATAATTAATAGGCCTAAGAATAAGGATACTTTGGATCCCTTGAAGAAGAAGGGGGTGTATATGGTTAACAACCATCCTTTGTTTAAAGATTTTTATCTACCCCATTCCCTTGATCATTGTATTGTAGCCTAGTCAATACAAGAAGAAGAAACACTAGATGACAATGAAGGAGAGTATCATACAATATACTTAACATCTCACACCCTCCATCTAGTGTAGCAAGAATATTCCTCTTCAGAAGAGGAAGGTTCTGAATATGATGTTGATAAGAAAAGGTATCATATTCACATGGCAGAACAACAAATCTTCTCTAATCAAGAGAGTGAAAGTAGTGATGAAATGAAACCTCTCTCTACACCACAGAAGTCAAACAAATCAAGATGGAGGAGACCAACTGAGGAATAAATCAAAGAACTAACTATTGTTGTAGTTAAACAAGAAAAAAGTAATTATGGGTTAAGAAACAAAACAGTAAATGCAAATGAATGGACTCCAAGTGGATTATTTATGAAAGAAAAAGGGGTAGCTTAGGATAAAACAAAGAAGGTAGAAAATAAAGAGATCAACAAAAATGAGAAAAGACACACTCTCAAAAGGGATGACAAAGAATCAAAAAACGAACATAAGCATGGTGAAGCAAATAAAAAGGAAAAAGAAGAAAATAAAGAGGACCCACCAGAACTAAAGAAAATAGCTAAAATTGATAACTCCTCCTCATTTGACTTCATAGAAGCTTTATCTCAGGTAAATATGTATGTTCCATTATTAGAAATGATGAAGATCAAGGAGTATAGAGATAGTTCTATTCAATTGACATCTAATGGAACCAATAGAAATAGAAATTTGGGAGATAAGGACAGTAATGAGCAAGGAGATATGAAAGTTCCTAAAGTTTGTCTGGGAAATGCATTAGTGAATCCTCCACAAGTAGAACCATTTTTTACCACATTGCTAATAAATAATAAAATGGTAAGGAATTGTATGATTTATTGAGGGACTGCTTTTAATATTATGCTAGTAGGAGTTATGAAAAAACTTGGCTTATGGGTAGACATTACAAGGGGAAAGTGTTATGCCATGGATAGTAGACCTATCCTAGTAGTGGGAATTATGAAGTACGTAGAAGTGAAATTAGCTTCTTATCCACAAGCAGTATATAATATTGACATAACTGTAATTGATACTCCTCATTTTGGGATGCTTTTGTCAAGAGAATGGACTGCAACAGTTGGAGGAAATGTGCAATTTGACCTATCATATTCCACAATACTAGTAAATGGTGAATAGGTCAAATTTTATAGAGAAACAAGAGTGAATCAAATTGTGGTTAATGTTGCTCAAAATCAGTTAAATTGCTTTTGTGATGTAGATCTAGGAAGTCTTAGAGTGGAGCCTTCAAAGCCTAAATTAAGGAATACTTATCCAATTGAAAAGCATGTTTCTAAAAATGAACATGGTGTGTAGAGAATGTATGTTGATGGAGCATGTAGTAGAGAAGGCAACATACAAGGAGTGGTGTTTATCTCACCTGAAGGAACTACATTCAATTATTCATTTTTATTAACATTTGAGTGTACAAACAACATAACAGAGTATGAAGCTTTGTTACTTGGGCTAAATATGGTTTTTAAGCACAAAATCAAGCTATTGATTGTTCTTGCTGATTTTGAATTAGTAATTTCACAAGTGAGATCCAAATATGCCACCAAAAAAAAAGACTAAAGTAGTACAAAATTGTTGTGTGGGATACTATTGAGCTATTTGATGCCTTCTCCATTGACTGGATCAATAGGTCAAAAAATACAATGGTAGATTTCCTTGCTAATGTGGCTTTGAAGAGAGATGATATTAATTTGGTAGGGAATTTACAAGTTGAATTCAAAACAAGACCTATTATCCCTGATAATGTTTATAGTTGGAAATTCTTCAATGATGATACTGATCTCATCAAATTTTTGCATTGCATAGATCAATATGAATCCCAAGAGATTGATTTCGATGCATTAATAGAAGAAGAAAATGGAAAATAGACAATGTTTGGAAGGGAAGTTGTATAGCTCAAAACTAACAAACTTCCTAAAGGACTTGTGCTGTTAGAAAGAGTATTTGATGGAAATGACAGAGCCCTGATGAAACAAACACCTGTAAAAAAGGAAGATGTTGAAGAAATAAATCAGGGGATAGAGTTGGCACCAAAAAGAGTATACATTGGAAAAAGGATAAGCCCAACAATTAGAAAAATTGTTGATTGCACTACTAATAAAATACAAGCACATTTTTGCATGGTCCTATGAGGATCTTAAAGCATACAAAGAAGATCTTTTTCAACATGAGATTCAATTAAAACCAAATTCTAAACCATTCGATTAGAAACAAAGACCTATAAACCCTACTTTGGAACCAAAAATACATGAGGAGCTCATAAAGCTAAGGGAAGGATGTATTATTAAGCCAATTAGACACTCATATTGGGTCTCTAATTTGGTACCAGTCATAAAGAAGAATGGGGATATAAGGCTTTGTGTAGACTTCAGAAACTTGAACATATCTTCTCTCAAAGATAATTATCCGCTTCCAAACATGGAAGTAATGTTGCAAAGAGTCACAAGCTATGAGTTTTTGTCCATGATGGATGGATTCTCAAGTTACAACCAAGTAAATGTTAAAGAATTAGAAAAATACAATACAACCTTTACTACACCATGGGGGACATATGTGTATGTTAGGATGCCATTTGGACTAACAAATGTTGGTGCAAAATTCCAGAGAGCCATGGATGTTGCCTTTGCTGGCCTGATTAATGAAATAATGGTGGTCTATCAAGATGATTTAATTGTATATTCCAAAAAGGAAAAGGACCATGTGGCTCATCTTGAAAAAATATTAATGAAAGCATTGGAATACGATATTTCTCTGAATCCCAAGAAATGTCATTTTGCAGTAACATAAGTAAAATTACTTGGGCATATAGTCTTTAAAGAAGGAGTAAGAATTGATCCTAAAAGAGTGGAGGTAATTCATAAGATACATATACTCAAGACGGTTAAGGCTATTCAATCCATTTTTGGACAAATCAATTTCCTAAGAAGGTTCATACCAAATTTTGTAGAGATAGTAAAGCCAATATAAAAAATGCTAAAGAAGGGTGCAAAGATTGATTGGACTGTTGAGGCTATAGATGTGTTCATATCCAAAAAGAGAGCAATCAAGGAAGCTCTAGTACTAAAATCCATATATTTCAGAAAACCTTTCCAAATCTTTTCATTCGCATCTTACCATACAGTTGTTGCAGTGATGCTCCAAAAGAATGATGAAGGGTATGAAAAAGTGGTCTCTTTTTTTAGAAAATCTCTTCCAAAATGTAGAGTTGAAGTATGATATTATGGAGAAACAAGTGTATGCATTGGTGAGAGATGTCAAGGCATTTAGACCATATTTATTAGGAGAAAAAATTATAGCTTATGTGCCTAATGCTGCTATGAAAGATGTGTTCATACAAAATGAAACAACATTGCGTAGATGCAGATGGATAAATAGAGTCTAGGATTTTGATATTGAATTACAGATTACCAAACTAGTAAGAGAATAGGGACTAGCCAAATTGATGGCTGAAAAAAACATGGAAGCTTCCCAAATATATAATGTGAATGATGAAGAGAATATAGTAACTAATATTGAGAACACATCATGGTATACATATATAGTATATTATCTTAAGCATTTGAAATGTTGAGAAGGATTCAATGACAATAGAAAATGGTCACTCAAGTTGCAAGCCTCAAAATATGTATTCATGGATGGAGACCTCTATTAGAAGAATAGGGATGGTGTCCATTGTTATGATTAGATGAAAAACAATCAAGATATGTCTTGAAGGAGATGCATGAAGGAGTATGTGGGGGACACTATTTTGCAAAATCCACTACTTATAAGATACTCAAGGTAGGGTAGTATTGGCCCAAAGTTTCCAATGATGCACATGACTATACTAGAAAGTGTGAAGCATGCCAAAAAAATTTAGGAAAATTGAAGTATCAAGGACCATTACCTCTAAGACCTATGCAGGTTGAAGCCCCCTTCAATCAATGGGGAATTGATTTCATAGGGGAAATTATAGAAAAATCTAGTGGAGGGAAAAATTGACATTAGTAGCCATAGATTATTTCACAAAATGGGTGGAGGCAATCCCAACTAAACAAGCAACAAGCAAGGTGGTGATAATTTTTTTGATAGAGAATATCATAACTAGATTTGGCACACTAGTGAGGTTGATCACAAAAAATGGGATGTGTTTTAGGTCTGATGAATTCAAAAATTTATGTGATACATATGTATTTATGTTTCTTATGTCACCCCTTACCACCCATAGGAAAATGGGTAGGAAAAATCTACTAATAAAAGTCTTCTAAAAATTAAAAGAAGGATATTAGATAGGAACAAGAAGGCATGGGACTCAAAGTTGAGAATGGCTATGTGGGCAGATAGGATTACTATAAAGAAGGCTATTTGAAGGTCTCCCTTTGAACTTGTATACAGGGCTCATTCTAGGCTCCCTTAACATAATTTCTACCAGTAAGTAGGTTCATTTTGCAGGAAGACTTAGATATTTCAGAACCAATGGAGGAGAGGATGGAGCAGCTTGCAGAACTTGATGAATTAAGGAGAATGGCCCAAAAACAAAATATGAAGTTGCAATCACAAATGAAATATCTTTTTGATAAGAAAGCCAAAGATATAAAATTTGAAGTAAATGATTTGGTACTAATGTGGATCGCTAGATGCCAAGAAAAGGGAAAGCGTGGAAATTTTGAAGCCTTATGGTTAGGTCCCTTTGTTATCATTGGAAAAGGAGGGGAGGACTCTTATTATTTTCAAAACATGTCAAGAGAGGAACAATAATTATTTGTACATGGGAAGTTCCTAAAGCACTTATTTTCTTGAATAACATAGAGGATTAAGGGTTGTCAGTGCATGGGAAACTCTTGACAAACCTCTTAAAATCTATCATTTCCATGCATAGTAAAATAGGTGAAGGTTAGGGATTGCCAGTGCATGGACAATTCCTAGATAACCTTCTAAAATAAATAAAGCTTTTCCATGCACAATAGAATAGGACTTCATATCACTTCCACCACTCTTCATTTTCCTCATTTCCATCACCATTCCATGTCACATGCTACTTGGTTTGCTCTCCCAGTGATCTGAATTCTTCCAATGATCTCACAATCATTCATCCCCAGATGGAGCCACTATTGGGACTATAATTTTTTTCAAAATTCTAGTAGCTTACATTCATAAATTCCATAAGGTAGCCACATTTTGAGTGAAAAATTTCTATAATCCATTTCACATATCATATCCACTAGTGATCCCATCAGATTTAACCTTTTCACACATCAAAATCTCTCTGATCATTGTTGAGTAGGAGCCTTTGAATAAATAATCCATATCGGCATGACTGGGTCTATGTCTCTCTGACCCATAAGCTATGGCCTTTCAATTCAAGAGTTTTTGGCATATCGGAGAAAGGTTAAAATTGTCACATCCATCAACAACTTAGAAGGATACACATTTAGGAAGATGAAGTCTATTGTTTCACCAATGAAAAGGTTATTGGTAAGAACAATATTATCGAAGTGATATCCTTAAGTTACCTTGAGCCTACATGTCATGCCGAT
Organism: Sequoiadendron giganteum; assembly: GCA_007115665.2. Classification (NCBI taxonomy): domain Eukaryota; kingdom Viridiplantae; phylum Streptophyta; class Pinopsida; order Cupressales; family Cupressaceae; genus Sequoiadendron; species Sequoiadendron giganteum. The sequence continues at coordinate 356,966,583 of CM021108.1, forward strand.
GAAATTTTGTCGATAAGATATTCACTTTGTTTCACCGATAAAGGAAAAAAAAACATTTTGGGGAGACATGTGCTATCAGAATGAGTTTCAAATGTCTTTCTAATCCTATATGTTACACTAGTGAAATTAATATCAGAGAGAGTCTCGTTGATTCATCTAAAGGAGGAGGACTATATATCAGGGAGACTAGTAACATCGGAGTAAATTTCAAATCTTTCAACTATACTTATTGTCTTGTCGATGGTAATATGAAGGGATCAAAATCCATTAGAGTGATATTTGATGAGAGCTATGATATCTTAGTGACTTGATAAATCTTGTTCTGAAGGTAATATAGATCAAAAGATGAAAGAAAAAACAATTTATCATCGGTAAGAATGATATTTGGTCTCCCTGGCCATATAAGGTGTTTAATGAACATTCAACTAGGTTCAAACACATAGATCAACCAAAGTTTAAATAATTTTTTCTGATATAATCAATCAATCTAATAGTGGGAAATTCAAAAAATCTGCTACACTCGTGTTCAAAGATAGACATTAATGGCCACATGCACACACACTGTATAGATAATTCTTTGAGTGAAAGTAGAATAATTAAGGAGAATTTGCAAGGTTGGCAGAAAAAGGAATAGGAGAATGTAAAGAGGCCAGAGAATTTTGTGCAACTGAAATATTTTCAACTCTAGGGAGTTCACTCAAAGACTTATGTTGTACAACAGGAGCATAAAATGATTAGTGACAGAATCCAAGAGAAGTTTTAGGAAATAAAAAAGAGAGATACTCCTGATAATGAGGCTATCACTATTGCTAAGGAGATCATAAGAAGGCATAGAGATTACCATGAGGAACTTCAAGGAGATGCAAAAGGATTTATTGATTCCACAAAAGAAGGAATACCAACATTGTTTGAAGATGATGGAGAAATAAAAGAAAAGACCAAATGGATTGAAGAATACAAGTTGACACTATAAAAGGCATTAGAAGTAGCCATAGGAAAATATTCGACATTAGATGAAGCATGAGAATAGAATGAGAAAATGGTGGTCATGGAGATCTGCCAGGAATGTGAGAGGATTTTGTTACTTACAAGAGATGGGATTATTTGGACCATTTGTCAAAATTCCACTTATAGCTAACTAGATCCTAATTATCTTTGTTTAAATTTTGTTAATGATTTTTGGTATCAAAATACTTTCATGAAGGGGTGCAATCTCTTCAAAGTTTTGATATAGAAGTTAGTTACATAGCTACAAAAATATATAGGTGAATAGGGATAAATAGACAGTAGAAATCTTCCATGTTGTTTACATTTCAAAAGACTATGTTGCAAGTATAATTTTGAGGAGATCAATGAAAGATATTTGATTTCATGGCTTCATATCGATATCCATTGTTTGTTGAATATATTAAGTTATTTGGTTATCTCCGGCATAATATTTCCTTGTTATTTAAATTGGTGTATTAGAGATATGTTCAATTTATGAAAATACATTTGTTGTTCTTGTGTGATTTGATTAATTGGTTTCTTTTAAAGAATTAAGACCCTTCTAATAAATCACAATAATTTGGAAGTGTTATTTGGATTAGTAAGAAGAATCGCATAGCTAGGTCTACCATTTTTTCACTAATATGATGTTATCTATTGTTCCCGTGCCATTTATTTAATTGGTTCTTTCAAGTAAAGATTAAAATCCTTTTAATAAACCATAAGTAACTTGGTTGTGTCAATTGGATCCGCAAGTAGAGTTTTTCAGTCACTTTCTTGCACTTTTATACAAGTTATAAAAAAACATAAGTGTGCCAAATAGTTTGAGTTATTTCCAGTAGAAGTAATTCATTCTAGATCCTCATTTGACTTCGTTTACCCAACAAGGCACTAGTCTCACCCATTTCATTATTTAGTTTTATCAAATCTATTTTTAAAACCTTACATCAGTTAACTGAACATATTAAATTTCACCTTGATATTGCTTATACAATTTATACCAAATTAGGATTACATCTCTCCACTCTCAGTTGCCATTGTGGATAGATTTCTCAAGTAGAGAACACATAGTTTAAGTCTACTTCATTTGCATAGGTATACCACCTAAGTTTGGTGAAGCCTAAAGAGAATAAGGTTCAAAGTACACCAATTTGCTTTGTTCATTAGCCTAAAATGTACCAAGAGCTTGGAAATCTTTTGAGGTTTTCCAACCATCATTTTTGAGAACTAAAAAAGTTAAGGATAAAGTTTATTCCAATCCTAGATCAGACTGACCTAGAAAATGTTCTTTCTAAAGTTAAAGAACTTTCTAGAAGTGGAGAAAAGGAAAAGGGGGATGACCAAGCTTTATTTCCTCGAACAATGTGTATGCCACATCAATATTGTTGGATTTCTAGGATGGTTGTGCCTAGATTTATATTCAAGGACCCTTTATTTAATAGTAAAATTCCTTTGAGGCTGAATTTTGTAATTTGATATTGTAAAATTAAATTAGGTGATTAAAACTGCCAAGGCTTACCCATTTTGGCTGACCTAATTGTAAATCTAATTTAATTTATTTCTTAGGTTGAAATGTTGATGAGGTTCTATATATTGAGGATGTCTCCTCACTTGTATGGTTATTGTTGTTGAACATGAGATACTGGAATTTTTGTAGACTTTTGGTGAAGTGAATTTAATTGAAGACATTTTATTTTGGTGCCCATCTTTGTGTTGTTTCATCTATTCATGGTTCTTGTGTTTCAAATTTGTTATAAGTTGTTTTGAGTAAGTCATTTTAAGATTAGATTTATAAATATTTGTTGTTCTTTCATGTTTATGATAAAGTGTTTAAGGTGTTGAGGAATATTCAGTCCATTCTTTTAGTAATTTTCTGATTGTAATTTTTTATGTAAAGTTATCCTAGGCCACTCTTTGTTGCACTCAAGTTCAATTGTAAATGTTTAAGAATTCAATTCTTTTGGATGAATTTTTGAATGTTTGGAATCTGAAAAATCTTTAATACCTTTGGAGATTGCACTGTTCTTGTGATACTATAGGTTTAATCTTTGTTAAGTAGAAATTATTTTTGGAAGATTGGTTCACCTTGAATGCTCTGTTATTTTCATGAGTGATCTTAGGTTTTAGATTATAATTCTCTCTAAACCTTTAAATTTTTCTATTTCTTTAAAGACCATTGTTAGAGTAGGATTTACAAAGCATCACTACATTGCTACATTTGATTTGTAAGGCCCCTTGTGATTACCAACAAATCACATTTTCACTAAGTTGTTTGTTGCATTGTCAAGACCTGACATTAGAGACCTTGGGGTTGTTTCTTGAGGCTTACTGATAAAAAATTACCTTTCAAGAGAGATAGGATATTTTCATTTTGTCTATGTTGTTGCAATGCTTAAAACACCATCAAAAAAATTGGCACTATAAGGAGGAATGATAAAAAAAATTGGAGCATTTTTTGGCATCATTGTCTCCTCAAAGGTTCTAAAGAGAGACTAGATCTACAATAGATAAAGGAGACTTGTAGGAGCTAAAAGCCCCTACTAGGTCTAGGAGGACCAAGAAATGGGAGGCTTCATCATCCACCCCTATCCAACCTTCTTCTCCATCCTATCGACCATCTATCTCTTCATCTTTTTATTCAAAGCACTCTCCCATTGCCATCCAGTAGCCTCAAGCAGCCACAAACTAGTTATTACCACCCCTACCTCCACCAATGGCTTATTTTGAAAATAACCCCTCACCTCTATCATTCAACAACTATCATGATATGCCTAAGATCCATGATCATTTTTTAATCTAAGTTCCATGTCAATGATCCCAATAGAATAGTTGAGGAACACATCAGGATCTTTCAAATGTCTCTTCAAGATAGGCGTATTCTTCATGAGGATGTGGCATGCAGGATTTTTCTATATTCATTAGGTGAGGACGCTTTCTACTAGAACAATCACTTACCTATTGGTTTTATTAGTAGTTAGGCTAAAATGGAAAATTATTTCTTGTAAAATTTTAAAACTCCTATCAGTTCCAATGACTTGTATCTGCAATTTATATTGATTAATAGGAAAGTAAATGAACCCATAGGTTCATTTAACTATAGGTTTCATCATGCTTACTCGTAATTACAATCCCCATATGCTATTGATGAAGCATCAACTAAGGAATTCTATTATGAGGCCTTAGATAATCTTACTTCTACATTTATTAAGAGGATTCATCAACCTCTAGCTACTTTGATAGATACATATTCAGAGGCAATCAAAGCTAGTATGATTGAAGGAAAATTTTAGTAGGACCATTTCCATCATTGGGATCTATTTCTCACACTAGATAGATTCAAGGATTAAACTAGGTGTTGGCTAATCATAAACCTTTAATGATTCCAGTTCCTCAGTTGCCTCTAGTATCGCATCTAGGTCCACCCTTGAGTCAGGCTCAATCCATTTCTAGATACTTGCCAAATTCAATCTAGATAGTATACCCTCAAGAATAGGACAATATCCCAGCCTATTTATTAAACTCTAAAGTGTTAAATCATCCACAAAAATCTAGTTCACATCCTATCTATTTGCAAAATTTTGCAAGCCCTATCCCCACACAAAGAAACTCAGACAAAGAAAGGTTAGATGAATTGGTAGAGAATTTGAAGTTGTCCACATAAGTTACTTATTTGAGAAATCAAAAAAATCAATTACAATATTCTCAAAGAGGTATTCAATCCAATTATAGCCAAGATAATATAGACTTTATGCATAATTCAGGACTAGGGTTTGAAAGAGGACAAAGTTAAAGGAAAAAAATCGATAGAAGAAAGTCTCTAAGGAAGAATAGGACATGGAATACAAGACTTAATAATGAAGGAGTTCCAAAACATTTGGATCCACCTAATAATTTAGAGAAGACATCAAGTGGATTCCTCTTGGTGGAGGTTGCCCTATCTGGATGGTGTAGGCTTCACAAAACCAATCAACATTTTGAATTGGACTATCCAGAATTCCAGACTGTGCCTTCTATTTTCCAAATGGAGGTTCAACAAGTTATTGGAAATAATAAAAATGGACAAGAAATTGTACCCTCTGGTTCATATGATTCACCAGTTTTGGTGTTGAATCATGCTTCTTTCCCAAAAACTGAAGAAAATGGACCTAAAGAATAATCAATCAAGCATAATGTCCATTTGGAATAGGTATGTAATGAAGAGTCTATATCTCAGCTATTTCAAAATAATGATACTATTGATAATGGTCAATTAGAAAAAGAAGAATCTAAGATAGAGGAAGTTCAAATGTTTCATCAATGTATGAGGCCTTATGATCTAAGAAATAGGCAAGCTAGAGGTCCCTTTACCACCTCTACTCCTCCAAATAATTTCAGTATGCCTCCTAATCAAAATGCAAGAAACAATCCATCTTATCCAAAGGTGATAATGCAGTATTTCTTGAAAATAGGACCATCTTATTCTTCCAAGGGAGGACAAATAGATACTAGTAAAGGTAAGTAAGTAGAAAAGATTAAAAATGGCCAGTCTAACCCGATTATGGATCAAATGGGTGAGTATTTCATTGAGCAACTAAAAAAGGTAAAAGTAAGTCTTTCTCCCTATGAGCTATTAAGAGTTCCAACAATTAGGGATGTTGTTTTTGGGGCTTTGAAGGAGGCTAATTCTAGCAGGACTTCACAATATATTGTTGTTAGGAAAGTTGGTTTAAGTGAGCTAGTGGTTAAGGAAGTAATTGGAAAGGCACATAATTCACAACCACCAAGGGATCAAGCTAATCGGCTAGTTAAAGATCAAGCTTGAGTTCAAACCAAGGATAAGAGTAAAGAGAAAGATAAAACTCAGGTAGCTCAGGTTGATTCTTTGGTAAGTATTTTCCAAGGCTAACACGAGACTCCTCCTTTCTTGATCTCTATTCATATATTTGGCAAAAATCTACATAATTCCTTGTTGGATTTTGAAGCTTCCACAAGCATTATGCCATTTTCATTTTGTAAAGCTTTGGGTATTACTCCCACTCCCTCTTAACAAAAGGTTAATTAGTTAGAAAAAATGGAGGTGAGTGTAGTAGGTGAACTGAACATGATCCCTATGTAGATTGCATTGGACCCAAGGGTGCAATAGATCATCAACATTCAAGTAGGAAACATCCTAGATGTATATGGGTTGATTCTGGGAAGGGATTTCATGAGAGCCTTGAATGGCTACATCTCTATTGAACGCTCTCATATTTGGCTCTCATGGAAGGGAATACACAGTCAAATTAAGATTGAATGAGACTCTAGACTAAAGAACTTGATCACATAATACCATACCACAACAAATGAGGTGTTGGTTTCTAAGACTAGTTTGGAGAATTATGTTCTAGATTCAACCTCAGAAGAAACATGAGAAGAGGAAGTCCTGATAATGTAGGATATTTTGAGGGACCTAATTCAGTGTCCAAGTCACACAGAATTAGTGGTTGAACCAGATAGTAGTGAATCACAAAATGATGGTAAGCTTAGTTTGCTTGATAATTTCTAAGAATTCATTCACAAGTGTATCGAAGAAGACCAAATCAATCTTGGAAGAGGAATGAGTTTTGAAGAGTTACTTCATGCCTAACTGGTGTAGAGTTTGTAATGCCTCCCATTCTGAACTAGATTGTTACCTTTGTGAAATGGTTGTAGAGAAAATTAAGAGGTGTGTTAATCTTTCCCCAATAGTTAGGATTAATGTTTAGGAAACTCAGAATGAACAAAAGGGAAAAAAAAAAATTCAGCAAGAGGATCCCTCACCAAGCAAGAACAAGAATATAGATAATTCAAAAGGTTTGTGGTCTGCTAAGTTTCAGACACTAGTATTTGATGGTTCTAAATCAAAGCAAGGAGTTGGTGCAGGATTTGAGTTTATAAATCCAATAGGTAAAACTTTCTTTTCTACACATAGATTATAGTTCCATTGCACCAACAATGTTGTAGAATATGAGACTTTGATACATGGATTGCTAATGGCCTGAAGGAAAAAGGTTAAAGCTTTACACATTTTTGGGGATTCAAAATTAGTAGTTAAGTAGGCTAGAAGATAATAATCATGCCATGATAGGAGAATGAAAAATTATTGACATAGAGTATGGGACTTGATAAAAGGATTTGATGCCTTTAATATTCAATTAATTCCTTGAAGTAAGAACCAAACTATGAATTATTTGGTATATGCAACAAGTACTATAGAGCCATTTTATTTATCAGTTTTGAAGATATTTCCATTGAGCTCACTCTAGTCCCATTAGTACCAGACAACATGACTAAATTTTAGGTATTTGAAGATGAAAAACATATCTTGGATTTCATTACCAGTTTTAATGTCTTTGCTTCTTAGATACTTGATGAACCATGAGAGGAAGATTTAGATATGGAGGGAGTATTTAATTTAAAGACAAATACACTTCCTAGAGGAATGGTGAAATTAGAAATAATATTTGATTTAGATAAGATAAGAGATTAGGATCAATGTGCTAGGAAGGATTCAACAACTAGCCAATGTGGTACTTATAATATGGGTACTCCAGAAGAAGTGAAGAACATTTTCATAGGTAAGGTTTGCACTCCTAAGGAAAAGGAAGGGATAATATATGCATTGCATGTTTATCAGGATTTCATAGCTTGGAGTTATGAAGATCTCAAGACCTATTATAGTTAAATCATCACACATACCATCCCTTTATAGCCAGATGTGAAGCCTTTTTGATAGAGGAAGATACCAATCAATGCCTTGCTAGAACATGTTATTCAAAGGGAAATGTAGAAGTTTCTATTTTCTCACATCATATTTCCTATTAGGCACTCAACTTGGGTGGTGAACTTGGTGCTAGTATGAAATAAGAATGATGAAATTAGGTTGTGTGTGGAGTTTATGAATTTGAACTATGCCTCAAAAAAGTGCAACTATCCAGTGCCTTCATTACATGAAGTCTTGCAAATTATAAATGGGTCCCAGATGATGTGTTTCTTGGATGGATATTTAGGTTACAATCAAGTAATGGTTCTATATGAGGATAGGCATAAGACAAATTTCATGACTAAATGGGGAAAATTTTCATATGAGAGGATGCCATTTGGGCTAATTAATGCAAGAGCCACTTTTCAATGCCATGGATATTTATTTTAAGGATATAATTGGTAATTTCATTATCATTTATATGGATGGATTGAATATCTTTTATAAAAGGAGGGGTGACCATATCTTAGATTTATGTAAGGAATTTTAGAGATGTAGGGAATTTGGTATTTCTCTGAATCGAAAGAAGTGTATTTTTGGGGTGATTGATGGAAATTTACTAGGGCACGTCATTTCAAAAAATAGTATCTCAATTTACCCTGAGCGTATACAAGTAATAATAAAAATTTAGCCTCCCTACAAGTAAGAGAGAGATGAAATCATTCTTCAGAAAGATTAACATTTTTATAAATTTTATCACTAGTTTTGCAAAGATAGCCAAGCCTTTAAATTCAATGTTGAAATAGGATGCAAAAGTAGAGTGGAATTCTGAAGAAAAATATGCTTTTGAAGAAATAAAGAGAGCCATAGTTGATCCTCCTATTTTGGTGAGTCCAAACTATCCTAATTTGTTTTACATATATTCATTTGCATCAAAACACTCTTGTGCTAGTATGCTAACATAGAAGTATGATGAAGGAGATGAGCACCCAATTGCATTCATGAGTGCTCCATTAAAATATGTAGAATTGAGATACCCTAATGTGGAAAAAAAAGCTTATGCAATAGTCAAAGGGGTAAAGAAATTAAGACACTACATCCTTGTTGAACATTCAAAATACTGAGTGGGGGTGAATCAGAATTCCATAAAACCATAATAAAATCCATATAATCATTATCACAATTTTGATTGAATAAAAAAAAGATAGCATAGAAACAAATCAATGCAACCATACACATGAACACCGAGATTTTATGTGGAAAACCCAAAATGTGAAAAGCCACAGTGAGGGTTAACTCACAATATATTATATCTGGATAAAAGATATTATAGGGCTCACTTCTAGGACTCGCTATCCTTAAAAAGGCTCACTACCTATGTACAAAAGATGGATAACCACTAAGATACAAAGATTGTGGCTGACTGCCAAAAGATTAAACTAATAGAATACACCTTCACTATGCAGGGTTTAGTTCCAATGAAGCTTAAAATATGGTGTACTTCCTCACATAGCAGTTGCTCAACTAATCTGCATTGATCCTCAACTGATAAAGAATTTAGGCTCAGACCTTCCTTCCACACTCGCACACCCACTTCTCACTTTCTCATTTCTACTCTTCAAAAAATATTATATATACAAAAGTATATCCTATTCATCAATTAGGTCAGCCTAATTAGATAAAAAGTAAATAATCAAAAGCTCTCTTGTCAACACTATATATGATTTAAACATTTTATCTATGTAGTGCTTTATACCAAGTTGACTAATGTTCATAAAGTATAACTAGTCTCCTTAATGAATCAAATACATTAGGTCAGCCAAGACTAGAACATAATTCATAGAATCTCCAAACCTCAAATAAAACACCCCCCAAATCTGAGAACACATCAATTTATCATCATACCACCATCATAGAGAATACCAAAAAAAACATAGAATGAGAATGTTCTCCATAAGAAAACACATATTCTCCCACACAAATATACCAAGCAAAGTACAATAGTAAAATACAGATTTGAACTCTATCAGAGATAACTTTTTGCTCACAACCCAAAAAATCTCAAGATCTAGAATATAACTATCTGAATGAGTCATGAAAACATGCTTAAGAGAGTAGAGTCATTTCAATTCTTTCAGTGAATTTTGGACTCAAATACCAACACACTAATCCATCACAAAAGAACATTACTAACAAATAAAAAATTCTCGTAAACCAAGTAGACATCCCATATAGTTGTCACCATGTCGACATTAATGAGAACATAGGAACAACCAAAAAAAACCATCCACACTTCATGATCATGTTGCAAGGCTTCATAATCCAACAAATCTCCCCCTTTGGCATTGATGGCAACATGTATGTCAAAAACATTTTTCAATATATGGCAACTGAATACTCCCCTTATCAAAAATGTTCTTCACAAACATTAATCCTTCTGAGAGAATCTCATGCAAATCTAGTTTCAACAATTTGCATAAAAAAATTATAACCAAGAAACACAAAACATGAAAGATGAAACAAAATAATAAACACATAGATTTATGTTTGGAAAACCCTTTCAGGTAAAAAACCCCACACTCCAAAAGTCTAGATCGCCATTGTATTATTCATGCAACAGAACAATTACAAATAAAAATCAAGCACTAAGCCTTTTACAAAGATTACATCTTGTTTCACTCTAGAGACAAACTGGAAACAACCCTATTCTATTTCTCTCTCTCTTTTTTTACATTTCTCTGATCAACCTCTCAATCCATAAAAACTTTGCACTATTACAATACTCTCACATAGTATACATAGTAGATTCACTTAGAGGGAGAGGTTTCACAATCGAACCATAGAGAGAGGAGTTGCCTCCTTTAGAAAAATCCACTTCCAGGTTGTCCATGCAAACATATGGGTAAAGATAGTCCACTTGTAGACAACCTGACTCAAACACCAAATCAAGTACAAATCTGATTTTCCAGTTATGTCCACACTGTTGGAACCAAAATTTTCATAATTTTTTTTTAAGGAGTTTATCAGTAAAAATCCAAAATTCATGCTATCATTTTAATAAAAAGTCTCATTATTTCCATCCATAAGGTCAAAATTTACTTTTTACCACTATACTATTGTTGCATTAGTCACCCCATATAGCCCTCACCTCATACCTCTCTACCGCAACTCATTACAAAGTAGCCTGAGGTATGATGCTAAAAGGTTCCACTATTATACACTATCATCTATACCCCCTTTACTGTTGTACCTCAGGGAGTCAAGACACAACTTGCGGTAGAGCGGTATACTAAAGAGTAATGATAAAAGGAGACACTGCTATACCACAAAGTTCAAAATGTAGCCCATGGTAAAATGATATATTAAGGAGTACTGGGATGATACCGCAATACCACAAGAATATAAAGGGTAGCATGTGGTAAAGCAGTATATTGATATATATAGGATACACCTTGGTACTGCAAGAGATCTAGAGGTGGTGAGAGGTAGAGCGTTACACTGAAGAAGGATAACAAGACATACTGTGGTACCGTAGGGGAGCAAAAAGTGATATGAGATAGTGCAATAACAAGCCCATTGGGATATTTAAAACATACCAATCACGTCAATCACATCAAAATATAAAATTAAGCTACATACAAAGATTTGAATCATGCAAGTTTATGAGTCAGGAGTAAATGCATCTTAGTGTTAAAATACACAAAATAAGTTTGATATTTTCATTTACAATAGTTGAAACCAAGTTTTAGATGAGCCCAAAGTGCAAAAGAAAAGGAAATTCTTCAAGGTGTATTACATCATCAGGTAATATTTTCTCATCACTCTCTGTGAATTTCATAAAATGACACCAAAAAAGGCCGAAGTAGGATTAAAGAAAGATGAAACTAAAAAACCTTCTTTGCAATCCCTATTGCTTGCCTTGTTGCCTAGTTCAGTAAACAAAGGATCCAAAAATGTTTTCAAAGAATTAGCTCAAGGTTGTAGAGACCCCATTATACCTCAGTTAGGTTGGAACCTCTATTGGTACTTCTACCAGAAAAGGAAAGAGAAGGTTCTAGTGTCAAACCCATGGACCCTAGACTTGGCCAAATTGATTGTTCCCAATGTTTTCATTGATACCGAGCTAATTAAAGCCCTTTCTCACAGCTACCATGCCCCAATAAAAACTGTCAGACTTCCAAACAGTGGGTGTTTAGTTGATGCTAATAGAGATGCTATTGTAAAATGTTTTAATTTGAACAAACAAGCTATGACAGAGGTGAATTTAGTGAAATTGAAGCAAGAATATAAGAGGTTGAGAAGAAAATACTGAAGTGATGAGCTCCCCTTACACATGAAGAGGGGTGATGATAATAGAAAAATCCCAATTCCTGCATCTAAAATGGAAACATTCCAAGTTTCTAAATTTCAAGTGTATTTCAAAAACACCTATTTTGCATTGTGTCAAATATTGGGGGTAGATGCAGAGGAGCACATGTTATTGAGTTTTATGAGAATGGCCATGATAATTTAGCATCCTGAATCAAATATATAATTTTAATTTGCATCTGTGATTGAGGAACAAATTCATGAAGGTTTGCTACAAGTCAGGAATGCTAAGGCCCCCATTACTTTTAGAAAATATTATTTGTTGTGTTATTTAATTTTATACTAGAATGAAATGAAATGGGCCAAAAGGATGAAGATGTGTACACAAGAGAATGAAGTAAGACTCCTTGTACAAAACTGGCGTTACATTTGGGACAACAAATGCAAGGAAAGTGACTATGTTGTATTTGGAGATGATTTTACCATGAGTTTAATAGATGCCCTTGGTTACCCAACACCAAGATTGCCTGAATTATTAATGAAGGTGATGAGAATCGTACAAGGTAAGCCAGAATAAGGCTTTACCCACAACTATGTTGATTGGTTCTTCATGCCACAACACACAATCATTAGAGTATATGGGTGTGACCAAGGACCACATATCTCTCCCAAGTTTGTACTAGCAATAAAATGTTTTCTAGAGTTTATGTGGAAAATGTTGTGGATGGAGCATGATTTAATGAAGAATCAGAGAAAGGGTACTTTTCTACCTGACATGACTATGTTTGAAGAATCATCCATTGGTTCTGATATGTTAGAGGAACTAGAGAGGTTTATGAGGGTTAATTATTCCCTCAAATTTGGGAAGGAAAGAGTGTCTGACCCAGAGGGACACATCAATACTGTTAGAAGAACATTGCTGACAAAAAAGGCCATCTCACATGATTTTGACCCTGAAGAGGATGTCATAAAAAATTTGGTTTATTTTGTTGATGTCATGCAAACAACAAAAAGGTGGATAACAATAATGAAGTGGGAAAATCAAAAGAGGAAAAAGGATAAAGGTTTCAAGGGGTTTTTTGTAGATGAACCCAACCTTTTGAAAAGGATGTAGATGATCCTTGGTAAATATGATGAATTGTACAAAATGGATCAATATGAGGGATTGATCCCACTTCCCATATCTCACCAACAACCACATGAAGCTTCCACATCACATTTACCACCCCCGTCACCTACACACCCATATCCTCCATCCCCTACTCAGGAATCACGACCTAAAAGGAAAAATATTGAGCCATTGGTTGGATATAGTTATGATGAAGAGGAAGGAGTTGTCCTTGCTCTAACTGAGACAAAAATAGAGAAATCAAGAGCCTCATGATCCTAAGATCAGGCTATCAGAGGAGGAAGTTGATGAGATTGAGGATGATGAGAGGGTGGTTGCTTCCCTGAGGTTTATAGAAGATGATAACTTCATCCATTAAAGTGAGTTTAAAGACTTCTAAATAAACATGAAGATAAATAAATTTGATGAAAGATTGAAAATCAATCTTATAAGAGCCAATGAATCAAAGTAGGATGAAATCCAAGCTCAAACACTTGTAGAATTAGATATTGAAAACATTAATATTAACCTTCAGGAGGTAAGGGAAATGGTGTTGAAAGTAATATCTTAATCATACTAGGGATGGAGCTATCTAAATTGTTTATGCTAGATCAAATGAGAGATCAAGATGATCCTATGTTAGTTGAAGAGTTTGATTCAGAGGAAGGTGTTTTAGGAACAGGGTATAATCCTACTACCCAAACACTTTCCATGTGGACAAATAGAAAAACAAAAGAAATCCTATAATTTTGGATGTAGTGCAAGAAATGAGGGGGTTAGCTATGGTGAGAGCAATGAAAGACACTACTACAAAAAAAATCATTATGACCATGCATTCTACAATGTTCACTAAATACGTAGTGGAAAATATGGAAAGAAGGTAAATGAATATGAGAAAAGGTTAAAATTGTCAAATGATGAAGTGAAAAAATTGTTTATTGAGAATGTGAAGTTGAAGCAGTAGTTGTAGCAGGCTACTATAGTGAGAGGGGATGAAATAATTGTTTATCACCCACCTATCCAAATAGAAGATCCACAAATTCAAAAATTGAAGAATGAAATTACTAAACTGAAGAAACACAACATGGAAGATGTCAAGAAGCATATCATGCAGATTCTAAGGAAGATATTGGAGCATAGAATCAAGATATTGAAGGAGAAAATAGGTAGATTATATGAGAGCTTTAGAAATTTGATCAAAGCTCTAGAACAGATAAATACTAACTCCATATCCTTGAAGATATCCAGAAGTGGTAGCAACCAACCCTCCACATATTGACTAATTTATGTAAGGCTACACAAAGGGATCCAAATGCTCCACCAAGACTCAAACCAACATAGGAAATGGTAAACAATGTAATTGAGGAGTATAAGTATCTGGTAGAGATGAGGAAGAAAGTGGAAAATAGGAGGAATTCATTTTACTCCAATAAATGCCTCTTCAGTCCATCGATCTTCAAAAATAATAATCAGATAAAGGGAATGAATGAGTGGAAAGAAGAATTTGATCAGATAGTATCAAAAGGCTTGACACATGTGCAGGATGATGGGGAAATAAATCTTGACAAAATCCATGCTTTACCTTATGGGATTATCATGTTGGATAGTGGATACACAAAGCTCATGGTGGATGTTAGGAATCTCCTAGATAATAGATGAAAAAGTCATCTCACAAACTTTGTAGATGCTCAGGAATTCAAATGGTCGAATGACTTGAAAATCAACAAATGGAAGGAGAAATATTTGGGCTTTGATGAAGATTGATTTCATGCATTGCAAGGAGAAAATATCATATAGTAAAATCCTTGGGTAGGTCTTAGATGACCATGGGCTTTCTACTCGAAGATTAACAGATTAACACATATGTTATTGTTAAATTCGTTTAGTTATGTTTAAGTCTCAAATTTATGTTTTGTTATCAAGGGACATGTCTTTTGGTCTGAAGCTTGTTCCCTCTCGTATAAATAAGAGAGACCAAGAATAAAAATATTAATAGATTATATAGGGGATAAGATAATAGTAGAGTAGGTAAAATCAACAGATCATAATGTTCACATACAAAGAGACTATGTTGCAAGTATAATTTTGAAGAAGTTAATGAAAGATCTCTAATTTGGTGGCTTCATATTGGTATCAATTGATTGTTGACATTATTCAATTAATTTATTGTCTCCAAATCAATGTTTCCTGGTTATTTAAGTTGATATATCAAGCATATAGTCAATTTATCAATGCACATTTGTTGTACTTGTGTGATGTGATTATCTAGTTTCTTTAAAGAAGAATTAAATTCCTTTCGATCAATCATAGTGATCGAGAAACGTTACTTGGATCAGTAAGAAGAATCATATAATTAGGATTGTAATTTTGTCTCCAATTTGATATTATCTGTAGTTCTTATGTGGTTTATTCAATTGGTTCTTTCAAGAAAAGATTAAAGTCCTTTTTTAACTCATAAGTAACCTAGATGTGTCAGTTGGATCATAAGTAGAGATTGTTAATCACTTCCGTGCACATTTATACAAGACATAAGCCAAAAACAATGTGCCAAATAGTTTGAATTATTGCTAATATAATTCATTCATTCTAGATATTTATATGACTCCATTTACCCAACAAAGCATTGGTCTTATCCATTTCATCTTTTAGTTTTCTCAAAAAAAAATTACATCTATTAATTGAACATATTAAATTTTACCTTGATATTGCTTATACAATTTATACCAAATTAGGATTTCATCTTTCCACTCCCAATTGCCATTGTGGATAGATTGCTTAAGTAGGAAACAGATAGATTAATTCTGTATCATTTACATAGGTACACCCACCTAGGTCTGGCAGAGCCTAAAGATAAGAATGTTCAAGTACATCATTTTGTGTTGTTCATTAGCCTAAAACATACCAAGAGCTTGCCAACATCTTGTGGTTTTTCAACCAGAGTTTTTGAGAACTAACAGATTGGTGAATCTATTGGGGAATTGTTTCAGAAAAAAAATGATTCTAACCTATCCACTTATAGAGTGAATAAAGTTTCAAAATTGGTCTTCAACCAAAGGTTCTCTGGTAGTCGGTAGATTCTAGAAGTGGGAGCCCCTTATGGCAAAGGAATCGGCCTGCTAGGAGAAGCCTACTAGCTGAATAGTAGGGGCCCTCCCACCTTGGGCCCCTCCCCTTTGCCATAGTAGGGCTATGGTAGTCGGTAGATTCTTGTTGATACGTCTTAAGGGAAGCAGGTTTCTTCATTTTATTCTAATGAACCCATTCGCCTTCTGATGAACCCATAATTGAGTAATTTGCACTCCCCATTTGAGTCACACACCTAACAGATTGATGACTCTATTGGGGAATCAAATATGAATCCAAGCCTTCATCATAGAGTCAATACCTTGCATAAGACTCCACTGGGAACAAGAAACTATAGAGTTTTATCACTTCTCCAAAAAGTGAGTGGCGAATTTGAAGAGATAAGTGCATTAAGACTAAAAAAAGAATATACATCAAAACTCACCTTAGAGTTTAGATCATCACAATAGTTCACAACATGCAAGGAAGAAGGTCTCTATATAAAGAAGGTTCTAATCGCAAGAGTAAAGGGACACATAAGAATGATAAGGGCAGGAAAGTGTATGATGACATGTGCTTAACAAATAAAGACAAAACATCAAAACCACACCTTGAGACATATAACCGCTATGATACATTGAAAAATGAAAATAGCTCATTTGAAGAGCCTCATACTCTTAAAGAAAAGAGGAATCCTTTCTATCAATTAGACCCTATGAAAGAGGCATAATTCATGGCCGGATTGGAGGCTAAATAGGCTAGGAGACAACATGAATATGATCATAAAATGGCATTACTCGAAGGAAATCAGAAAGAACCCCTTGATAATGTAGCATTTGAATAAAATTACTAATACATGACTCAGGAAGAATTAAATGCATAGTTAGAGTATGAAAGACAAGAATTGGAAAGAAAAAGGATAGAATATAAATAGAAACTCCAAATGATAAAATAAATATAGGATTTAAAGCTATAGAGATCCCAATTTGATGCTTAGATACATAATATTCATAAATACACACCACCTCACAGGAAAAATAATACTAATGTAGGACCTTCAAATCCCCCAAAAGCACAACAAAAATAATCAGGAAATCAACACAGATCATCAAATGTTCCACCTAAAAATTTGTCACAGCACCCAAATGTCTAACCACCCCTGGCCAACAATACATGCTACCACCCCACATACAATAAAATAATCCATTGCACCAATATCAACATCCTCAAAACCAACCTCCACAACACTACACAACCATGATCAAACAATTTGACTTAGCAAGATTCCAAATATATCCTTACCCTATGGACAATAGTTGGAGAGGTCTTGTCCCAAAATTTAAAAGAAGTAGTGCAGTCATAGCTGAATAGAACTTAAGGATTTTTAATGATTTTATTCAATATTTGGATATGTAATATGAAGATGTATAGATGAGGCTATTTATGATGTCATTAAATTAAGAAGCTAACGATTGGTTTACTAGTTTACCAAGAGCTTTTATTGCTTCCATTCAAGAGTTTTATGATCAGTTGCTTGAGCAGCATGGGAATCAGTGTGCACATAAATTTTCTTTGCATGAATTGATAAGCATATAGAAGTATTAGAATGAGTCATTTTATGACTTCAACTATAGGTTCTCCAAATTGCATAATAAAATACCTCTTAGATCTAAATTGGTTGACCCTGCAACATTAAGTATTTATGTAGAAGATTTTGATCCAAAGATAAGATATGATATTAGAAATAGGTTTCCTAGAAATTTGGCTGGAGCATAAACAATAGCACTGACTATTGAAAATAATAGAAAGGCTACAAGGATGGTTGGTAGGAGAGATAACCCTAGGGTTCCCCAAATTGTTAATAACCCTCTAAAGAGGAAAGAAAATACATAAAAAAATGAAAGGTCGAGGTTGCATGATATGCCTTATAACACAAACTAGAATGATGGAAAGCTTGTGATGGAAAAGCCTAAAAGTAAGCAGACTCTTGATCCCTTAAAGAATAGAGGAGAATATATGGTAAATAATAATTATTGGTGTCAATTTTGCAACTTGCCACATTCCCTTGACCATTGTATTGTAGCTCAATCAATACAAGAAGAGGAGATACCAATAGACAATAATTAAGAGGATCATACAATATATTTAACATCTCACACCCTTCATCCTATTGAGTAGGGATATTCATCTTTAGAAGAAGGAGGCTATGTGTACGATGTTGATAACCAAAGGTCCAATGTCCATATGGTAGAACAACAAGTCTTTTTTTATCATGAAGAAAGCGATGATGAACAATGTTCTCCTAATGTATCATCTCAGATAGGTAAATGCAATATGAGAAGACCAACTGAGGAAGATATTAATAAGTTAAGCATCACTGTAGTAGAATAGGCCAAAAGAAAATATTGGTTGAGAAACAAAACAGTAAACAAAGATGGGGGTGTTCCAAGAGTAATATTTATGAAAGATAAAGGAGAAACACAAGGAGATTCAAAAAAGATAGAAAATAAGCAGCATGATAAGAATGAACAAAAGCATGTTCATAAGGAAGAAAATAAATAATTTCATAAAGACAAGAAATTTTTTGATCAAAGAAACAAAAAAGAAAAAGAGGAGAACAATGGAGATTTGTTGGAGCAAAGGAAGATGATCAAAATAGATAGTGCCTCTTTTGATTTCACACAAGCTTTATTTTGGGTAAAGATGTTAGCCCCATTACTTGAAATGGTGAAAATAAAAGAATATAGGGATAGTGTTATTCAGTTGATATCTAATGGAAATGATAAAAGCATAAAATCTAAGAGCAAAGAAACTCCCAAGACCAATAAGAAAAAGAAGGTAAAGGTTCCTGATATTTTTCTTAGTGATGCATTGATTAATCCTCCACAAGTTGATCCATTCTTCACCACATTACTCATAAATAACAAATTGGTAAGCAGCTGTATGATAGATTTAGATGCTACTACCAACATCATGCCTTTAGGGGTCACGAAACAACTTGGCATGTGGGTGGGCACTAATGGTGGAAAATGCTATCCTATGGATGGTAGGCCTATCCTAGTGATAGGAATTATGAAAGATGTAGAGGTGATTTTGGTTGCTTATCCACAAGCAACTTATAATATTGAAATAATTGTGATTGATACACCTCCTTAGTTTGGAATTCTTTTGTCAAGACAATGGACTGCAACAGTTGGAGGAAATGTATAGTTTGAATTTTCATATGTCACTATACCAGTCAATGGTGATGACGTCAAGCTATATAGGGAGTGAAGGGTGAATCAAATAGTAGAATGTGTTGATCAAAATCAAATCAATTGCTTATGTGATGTAGATTTAGGGAGTTTCAGAGTAGAACCTTCTCAGCCTAAATTGATGAATACTAATATAATTGATAAGCATGTCTCCAAAAATCAGCATGGTTTATGGAAGATTTATTTTGATGGAACATGTAGTGAGGAAGGAAATGGAGCTGGGGTAGTTTTTATTTCACCTGAAGGTATCACTTTAAAATATTCATTCTTGCTGACTTTTGAGTGTACAAACAATATAGCAGAGTATGAAGCTTTGCTAATTTGTTTAAATATGGTTTTCACGCACAAGATCAAACTTCTAACTATCCTTGGAGACTTTGAGCTGATCGTTTCATAGGTTAGATCAAAATATTCTGCAAAAAATAAAAGGTTAAAACAATATAGAAATTTTGTGTGGGATACAATTGAATTGTTTGATGCATTTTCTATTGAATGAATAAATAGGTCCAAAAACTTGATGGTGGATTTTATAGCTAATGTAGCCCTAAAAAGAGATGATATCATCTTGGTTGGGGTATCTCAAGTTGAATTTAAAACAAGGACTGCTATCCCTAACAATATTTATAGCTAGAAAGTCTTTAATGATGACACTAATCTCATAAATTTTCTCCTTGAATAGATCAGTATGAAGCCCACGAGATCAAATTTAATGCATTTGTGAAAGAGGTAGATGGAAAATAGACTATGTTCAAAAAATAAGTCTTGCACCTAAAAAAAAAAAAACTCCCTAAAGGACTTGTGGCACTAGAAATGGTATATGATGGAAATGATTGTTATCTCATGAAGTAAACACCAATAAAGAGAGGGTATATTGAAGAAATCAATCTAGGGACTAAGCTAGCACCAAAAATAGTTTACATTGGGAAGAAGATAAGTCCAATAATCAGGAAAATTTTGATTGCATTGTTGAGAAAATACAAGCATGTCTTTGCTTGGTCTTATGAGGATCTCAAAGAAAATAGAGAAGATATTTTCCAACATGAGATTCCATTAAAACTAGGTGAAAAACCATTCAGACGAAAATATAGACCCATCAACCCAAGTTTGGAGCCAAAAATGCAAGAGGAACTGGCAAAACTCAGAAATGGAGGTATCATCAAACCCATTATACATTCAAAATGGGTCTCAAACTTGGTTTGAGTAAGAAAGAAAAATGGGGACATTAGACTATGTGTGGATTTCAAAAATTTAAATGTCGATTCCCTCAAAGATAATTACCCACTCCCAAATATGGAAGCTATATTACACAAGGTAATAGGATATGAGTTGTTGTCAATGATGGATGGATTTTTTGGATATAATTTGGTCAAAGTTAAAGAGTTTGAGCAATACAAAATAACTTTTACTATGCCATGGGGGACATATGTCTATGTGAGAATGCCATTTAGTCTTACAAATGTAGGGGAAACTTTCCAAAGAGCCATGATGTGGTGTTTGTAGATCTAATCAATGTTATAATGGTAGTGTACTAAGATGACCTCACTTCTCATTCCAAAAGGTAAAATACCATATAGAAAACTTGGAGAAGATGTTCATTAGGGCTTTGGAATATGGTATCAGTTTCAACCCTAAAAAATTTCATTTTTTTGTCACAAAGGGTAATATTTTGGGGCATATTGTATCAAATGAAGGAATTAGAATCCATAGAAAAAGTCCCCATTCCCAAAACTATCAAAGCCATTCAATGATTTTTTGGAAAAATTAACTCTGTTAGGAGATTTGTGTCAAATTTTTCTGAGATCAATAAACTTATATCCAAAATGCCGAGGAAAGGAGAAAAGATAGATTGGATTGCAGAAGCCTTGGAATCCTTTCTATCCATCAAGAAATCCATCAAAGAAGCCCCTATTTTAAAATCCCCTAATTTTTCCAAACCTTTCCAAATATTTTCATTCTACACCATAGTAGCTGTCATGTTACAAAAGAATGATGAAGGGTATGAGCAACCTATATCCTTCTTTAGCAAATCACTACAGGGGTCGAAATTAAAATATGATATTATGGAGAAAAAAGCTTAAGCATTGGTCAAAGAAAAAAATCTTTCAGACCATACTTAGTTGGAGCCAAAGTAGTTGCATATGTGTTGCATGCAGCTGTGAAAGATATCCTGGTACAAACAAAGGTGGCAGGGAAAAGGTGTAGGTGGATCAATAAAATTTGACAATTCAATATGGAAATTCAAATTACCAGGTTAGTAAGGGGACAAGGCTTAGCCAAACTAATGGCAGAGACCAATATTGAAGCTAACAAAATTTGTAATATGGAAACTGAAGATGGTATAGTTGCAAGCATTGAACATACCCCTTGGTACACAAACATAGTGTATTATCCTAGACACATGAAGTGACCTAAAGGGTTGAATGATAACCAGAAGAGAACTCTAAAGTTGCAAGCATCTAAGTACGTATTCATAGAAGGGGATATCTTTTGGAAAAAGGGATTTAATGTTGTTATTTTGTCTAGATGAATCACAAGAAAAACATGTCTTGAGGGATATGCATGAAGGAGTGTGTGGAGGTCATTATTCTGCCAAAACCACTACACATAAGATTCTCAGGGCAGGATATTATTCGCCTAAGGTTTTCAATGACTCTTTTGCATATGTAAGAAGATGTGAAGCTTGTCAAAAATTCTCAGGAAAGATGAAGTATCAAGTATCCCTACCAATTAGACCCTTACAAGTAGAAGACCCTTTCCATCAATGGGGAGTTGATTTTATTGGGGAAATACACAAAAAATCAAGTGGACATAAGTGGATATTAGTGGCAACTAATTATTTCACTAAATGGGTGGAGGAAATCCCAACTAAACAAGCAACAAGAAAGGTGGTGATAAATTTTCTAATGGACAATATCATAACTAGATTTGGTACACCAGTAAGGTTGATCACAAACAATGGTATGTGTTTTAGGTATGATGAATTCAAAAAATTCTACAACACATATGACATTACTATTTCTTATGTTGCCCCTTACCACCCACAAGCAAATGGCCAGTAAAACTCTAGTAATAAAAGTATTTTAAAGATTATAAGAAGGATGTTAGATGCAAACAAAAAGGCATGGGACTCAAAGTTGAGAATGGTTGTATGGGCTAATAGGAATCCTATGAAAAAGGCAATTGGAAAGTCTCCATTTGAAATAGTATATGGAACACAAGTGAGAATGCCATTAAAAAACCTTTTACTAGTTTATAATTTCATCCTTCAAGAAGATTTAGACATTCTAGAACCATTGGAGGAAAGAATGGAGCAGCTTGCAGAACTTGATGAAATAAGGATAATTGTTCAAAATTAGAATGTGAAGTTTCAATCATAGATGAAATATATTTTTGATAGGAAAGCCAAAGAAATAAAATTTGAGGTAAATTATTTGGTACTAATGTGGAATGCTATATGTCAAGAGAAGGGAAACAATGGAAATTTTTATTATGATCATTGGAAAAGGAGGGGAGGACTCTTATTATTTTCAAAACATGTCAGGAGAGGAACAAGAATTGTTTGTACATGGTAAATTCCTAAAGCACTTCTTTTCTTGAAAAACATAGAGGATTAAGGGTGTCCAGTGCATGGACAACTCTTGAAAACCTCTTAAAATGTATCATTTTCATGCATAGTAGTTTAGGAAATCAAAAAAGGGACTAGGACTTGCCAGTACATGGACAATCCTAGAATTCCCTCATTTAAAAAATAAAATATCTTTCCATGTATAGTAGTGTATGATCATTTCCATTTCCATCATTTTCATATCCATTTCCATTCCATCCTCACCACATTTTCATTTTCATATCCTTTGAAATCTTGGTCTAAACCTAGAGACATTCTAGATTCTTGTAGTGATTGGTAAATCACTCATCCCCAACTGGAGCCGTTGTTGGAACCAAAATTTTCATAAATTTTTTTTAAGGAGTTTATCAGTAAAAATATGAAATTCATGCTATCATTTTCATAAAAAATATCATTATTGCCATCCATAAGGTCAAAATTTCCTTTAACTACTATATTGTTGTTGCATTAGTCACCCCATATAGCCCTCAACTCATACCTATCTACTGTAGCTCATTACAAAATAGCTCACGGTATGGAGTTAAAATGTTTCACTATTATAGATTGTCATCTATACCACCTTTATCGTTGTACCTCGGGGAGTCAAGACAACCCATGATAGAGTGGTATACTAAAGAGTAATGATAAAAGGAGACACCACTATACCACAAAGGTCATAATGTAGCCTACAGTAAAGTGGTATATTAAGGAGGAGTACTGGGATGATACCGCAATACCACAAGAAGATAAAGGGTAGCATGTGGTACAATGGTATATTGATATATATATGATACACCTCGGTACTACAAGAGAGCCAGAGGTGGTGAGTGGTAGAGCGGTACACTAAAGAAGGATAACAAGACATACTATAGTATTGTAGGGGAGCAAAAAGTGACATGAGGCAGTGTGATAACTAGCCCATTGGGGTATTTAAAACATACCAATCATGTCAGTCACATCAAAATATGAAATTAAGCTTGATACAAATATTTTAATCATGCGAATTTATGAGTCGAGAGTAAATGCATCTCAGTGTTAAAATACATGAAATAAGTTGATATTTTCATTCAAAATAGCTGAAACCAAGTTCCAGACGAGCTCAAAGTGCAAAAGAAAGGGAATTCTTCAAGGCGAACTACATCACTGGGTAAGATTTGCTCATCACTCTGTGAATTTCATAAAATGACACCAAAGAAGGCTGAAGTAGGATTAAATAAAGATGAAACTAAAAAACCTTCTTTGCAATCCCCATTGCTTGCCTTGTTTCATGGTTCGGTAAACAAAGAGTCCAAAAATATTTTTAGAGACTTAAATCAAGGTTGTAGAGACCCCATTATACCTTCGTCGGGTTGGAACCTCTAGTGGTACATCTACCAAAAAAGGAATGACAAGGTTCCAACATTAAACCCATGGACCCTGGACTTGGCCAAACTGATTATTCCTAATATTTCCATTGATACTAAGCTAATTAAAGCCCTTTCTCATAGCTACCACACCCCGATTAAAGTTGTCAGACTTCCAAATGGTGGGTGTTTAGTTGATAACAATAGAGACGCCATTGTAAAATATTTTGATTTGAACAAACAAGTTGTGACAGAGGTGAATTTAGTGAAATTGGAGCAAGAATATAAGAGGTTGAGAAGAACATATTGAAGTGATGAGCTCCCCTTACACATGAAGAGGGGTGATGATAACAAAAAAATCCCAATTCCTACATCTAAAATGGAACCCTTCCAATTTTCTGAAATACAAGTATATTTCAAAAACACCTATTTTGCATTGTGTCAAATATTGGGGGTAGATGCAAAGAACATGTTATTAGGTTTGATGAGAATGGCCATGATAATTCAACATCCTAAATCAAATGTAGAATTTTACTTTGCATCTGTGATTGAGGAACAAATTTATGAAGGTTTGTTACAAGTCAAGGAGGCTAAGGCCCCCACTACTTTTAGAAAATATTATTTGTTGTGTCATTTAATTTTATACTAGAATGAAATGAAATGGACCAAAAGGATGAAGTTGTGTACACAAGAGGATGGAGTAAGAATCCCTATATAGAACTGGTGTTACATTTGGGATAGTAGATGCAAGGAAAGTGACTTTGTTGTGTTTAGACATGATTTTTTTTTGAGGTTAATAGATGCCCTTGGTTACCCAACACCAAGATTACCTAAATTATTAATGAAGGTGATGAAACCTGTACAAGGTAAGCTAGACTAGGGCTTTACCCACAACTATGTTGACTAGTTCTTAATGCCACAACACACAATCATTAGAGTTTATGGGTGTGACCAAGCGCCACATATCTTGCCCAAGTTTGTACCAACAAGAATATGTTTTCTAGAGTTTATGTGGAAAATGTTGTGGATGGCGCATGATTTAATGAAGAATCAGAGGAAGGGTACTTTTCTACGTAACATGACTATGTTTGAAGAATTGGCCATTCGTTCTGATATGCTGGAGGAACTACAGAGGTTTATGAGGGTTAATTATTCCCTCAAATCTAGGAAGGAAAGAGTGTGTGACCCAGAGGGACACATCAATACTATTAGAAGAAATTTGTTGACAAAAAAGGCCATCTCACATGAGTTTGACCTTGAAGAGGATGTCATAAGAAATTTGGCTTATTTTGCTGATGTCATGCAAACAAGAAAAAGGTGGATAACAATAATGAAGTGGGAAAATCAAAAGAGGAAAAAGGATAAAGGTTTTAAGGTGTTTTTTGTAGATGAACCCAACCTTTTGAAAAGGATGTAGATGATGAATTGTACAAAATGGCTCAACATGTGGGATTGATCCCACTTCACATATCTCACCAACAAGCACATGAAGCTTCCACATCACATTTACCACCCCCATCACCTACATACCCATCTCCTCCATCCCCTACTCAAGAATCACAACCTAAAAGGAAAAATATTGAACCATTGGTTGGATATAGTGATGATGAAGAGGAAGGAGCAATCCTTGCTCTAACTGAGATAAAAGAAGTAGTAGAACAATAGAGAAATAAAGAGCCTCATCATCCTAAGATCGGGCTATCAGAAGAGGGAATGACGAGATTCAAGATGATGAGAGGGTTCTTTCTTCCCTGAGGTTTATAGAAGATGACAAATTCATCCATACAAGTGAGTTTAAAAACTTCTAGATAAAGATGAAGATGAAGAAATTTGATGAAAGATTGAAAATCATTCTTATAGGAGCCGATGAATCAAAGTAGGCTAAAATCTAGGCTCAAACACTTGTAGAATTAGATATTTATAACATTAATATTACCCCTAAGGAAGCAAGGGAAATGGTGTTGAAAATTAATATGTTAATCATACCAAGGATGGAGCTATCTAAATTGTTTCTACTAGATCAAATCAAAGCTTAGGATGATCCTATGTTAGTTGCAGAGTTTGATTCAAAGGAAGGTGTTTCAAGAATAGGGTATAATCCTACTACCCAAACACTTGCCATGTGGAAAAAAATAGAAAAACACAAGAAAGCCTAGATTTTTGGATGTAGTGCAGGAAATGAGGGGGTCAACTATCATGAGAAAAATGAAAGACACTATTCCTATATTATCTACCATTATTACCATTCATTCTGCAATATTCACTAAAGACGTAGTGGAAAGTATGGAAAATAAGGTAAATGAATATGAGAAATATTAAAATTGTCAAATGATGAACTAAACAAATTGTTTATTGAGAATGTGAAGTTGAAGCAATAGTTGTAGCAGGCTACTATAGTAAGAGGGAATGGAATAATTTTTTATGACCCACCTATCCAAATAGAAGATCCACAAATTCAACAATTGAAGAATGAAATTGCTAAACTAAAGAAACACAACATGAAAGATGCTAGGAAACATATCATGGAGATTATAAAGAAGATATTGGAGCATATAATTAGGATACTGAAGGAGAAAATAGGTGGATTATATGAGAGATTTAGAAATTTTATCAAAGCTCTAGAACAAATAAATGCTAACTCCCCTATCCTTGAAGAGCTCCAGAAGATGAGGCAACCAACCCTCCACATATTGAATACTTTATGTAAGGCTACACAAAGGGATCTAGATGCTCCACCAAGACTCACACCAATAGAGGAAATGGTAAAGAATGTTATTGAGGAGCATAATTATTTGGTAGAGATGAGGAAGAAAGTGAAAAATAGGAGGAATGTGTTTGACTCCATTAAATGCATCTTCAGTCCATCGATCTTCAAAGATGACAACCAAGTAAAGGGAATGAATGAGTGGAAAGAATAATTTGATTAGATAGTCTCAAAAGGCTTGACACATGTGCAACATGATGGGGAAATAAATCTTGACAAACTCCATGCTTTACTTGATGGGGTTATCATGTTGGATAGTGGATACACAAAGTTCATGGTGGATGTTAGGAATCTCCTAGATAATAGATGAAAAAGTCATCTCACAAACTTCGTAGATGCTCACGAATTCAAATGGATGAATGACCTAATAATCAACAAATGGTAGAAAAATAATTTGGGCTATGATGAAGATTAATTTTATGCATTGCAAGGAGAAAATATCATACAGTAAAATCCTTGGGCAGGTCTTAGATGACCATGAGATTTTTACTTGAAGATTAACGGATTAACACACATGTTTATTGTTAATTTCTTTCAATTATGTTTAAGTCTCAAATTTATGTTTTGTTATCAAGGGGCATGTCTTTTGGTCTGAAGCTTGTTGCCTCTTGTATAAATAAGAGAGATCAAGACCGAAAGGATTATAAGATTAGATAGGGGATAATATAATAGTAGAGTAGGGAAAATCAATATATCATAATGTTCACATCGAAACAAACTATGTTGCAAGTATAATTTTGAAGAATTTAATGAAAGATATTTGATTTAGTGGCTTCATATTGGTATTAATTGTTTGTTGAAGTTATTCAAATATTTGATTGTCTCCAACTCAATGTTTCCTAGTTATTTAAGTTGATATATCAAGCATATAATCAATTTATCAATGCACATTTGTTGTACTTGTGTGTTGTGATTATCTGGTTTCTTTAAAGAAGAATTAAATTCATTTTGATCAATCACAATAATCTGGAAATGTTACTTGGATTAGTAAGAAGAATCAAATAATGAGGATTGTCATTATGTCTCTAATTTGATATTATCTATAGTTATTGTGTGGTTTATTCAATTGGTTCTTTCAAGAAAAGATTAAAATACTTTTTTTAACTCATAAGTAACCTAGATGTGTTAGTTGGATTATAAGTAGAGATTGTTAATCACTTTCTTTCATGTTTATACAAGACATAAGCCAACAATAGTGTGCCAAACAGTTTGAATTGTTGCTTATATAATTCATTCATTCTAGATCTTTATATGAATTTTTTACCCAACAAAGCACTAGTCTTATCCATTTCATCTTTTAGTTTTGTCAAAAAAAAATACATCTGTTAACTGAATATAATAAATTTTACCTTGATCTTGATTATACAATTTATACCAAATTAGGATTTCATCTTTCCACTCCCAATTTCCATTGTGGATAGATTTCTTAAGTAGGAAAGAGATTGTTTAATTCTATATCATTTACATAGGTACACCCACCTAGGTCTGGCAGATCCTAAAGAGAAGAAGGTTCAAGTACATCATTTAGCCTTTTTCATTAGCCTAAACATACCAAGAGCTTGGCAACCTCTTGTGGTTTTTCAACCAATTTTTTTGAGAATTAACATACACCAAGTACCTTAGTCTAGGAATCCATCAAGCATTACCATAGAAACAATGAGTGACTAATCACATACCAAACATTAATATGCAGAGAAAGAATCAATAACTTCTCTCACCATGCACAAAGAATGCAAGTAGAGCTACAACTATATCATCTAGTAGCACCCTAAGGAAGGAGGGGTCTAGAAAATAACTCTTTAGTAGATCCACAAAACAACAAGTTTTCTTGACCATGTAAAACCTACAAAACCATATAAACATGCAAGTACAATACATCCTTAAAAAGGAAACAACAGTTCAGGAACCCCAATTCTATTTCAAGCCAACTCCAAATCTGCCAATATGCATATGCATCTAAGAAAGAGAGGCTATTTCAAAATCTTTCAAATCATCTAATAATTAACTCCATAGCCTTCATGCATTTGAGGTTAACAAAAATAATTCCTTCCAACACTGGGAAATGCCACCCAACATAAGCACTATCTTCAATGGCTGAGAAACAACCTTCACCTCTACATATTACTAGGGAGCCTCTCACAAAAACAACCAATACGAAGCATTACTACTACACAACCACAAAGTAGAAAAATCCACCTCATACATCAAGGTTATACCACTGCCAAATAGGAGACACAAATCACAAAAATTTGACATGACCAACTCTATTTTCTCCATATTCACCACCCTTCATGTTGTGTGTTGTCTCTGAATACCACAAGACTTCCACTCACCAAAGGATCAATTATACCAGATGATTCCTCCATATTTCTTCAAGTCTAACAGACTAAGAAAATTTCACATGAGAAATATGCAAAACCAGCAACCAGAAGAAGGCTCTGATACCACTTATAGGGAAATTTTGGTCATCTCAAAGAAACATCCAAGATTAGTAGTGCCTTTGACAACTTTAATTTCAATTAAATTGCCTCAAAAATACATAAAACTATGTCACAAAGTGGAATCAGACACAATTCATTTCCCACATTAATCCTTCTAAGAGAAGCTCATGCAAATCTAATTTCAAAAATTTGCATAAATAGATTCTAACCAAGAAATATGAAACATGAAAGATGAAACAAAACAATGAACACATAGATTTACGTGGGGAAAACCCTTTCGAGTAAAAAACCCCACAATCTAAAATCCTAGATTGCCATTCTATTATTCATGCAATAGAACAATTACAAATACAACTCAAGCACTAAGCCTTTATAGAGATTACATCTTGTTTCACTCTAGAGACAAACTGGTAGAAACCCTGTTCTATTTCCCTCTCTCCTCTTTTACATTTCTTTGATCAACCTCTCAATCCATTAAAAACTTCACATTGTTACAATAATCTCACATAGTATATAGAGTAGATTCACATAGAGAGATAGGTTTCACAATCAAATCATAGAGAGAGAGAGGAGTCACCTCCTTCAGAATAACATTCTTATTCTCCAACCTTCGAATGATTCTGTACAATCATCTTGTATCCCAATCTAGAACCATTTAGTTTATTTTCTTCAGTTAGATCAACCATAAACCTATCTTGGATAACGAATAGTCTCCTCCAATGAAAATTCAACACATCAATAGGACAAAAAATTCATCATTCATTCAATCGAGTCTATCTTCACATCCATCGGCCTGACTTTGCCTACCAATCACATTCTAGAAAGAGACACCGATCACTAAAGTCTACCTGATGTCATTCAACTTTCTGAATTCTCGACGAGGCCTATCACAAGACAATCTCCACTAGAAAGAGTCCATAATGTCACATTGAAGACTCAAGTCACCCCGATGTCATTAAGCTCAAACTCCTTTCGAACCATCTTGTCAACTTGAGTCACACTAATGAACAACATGAATAGGTCTATCAGCATGACCAAAACTATCAGTGAACATCTAAGATATCACCTCAATAGTCGAGGTCTCTCTGATATCCAAAAATAACATCAAGATCATGCATCACCAAGAGTCACACTAAATTTCAATAGAATAGATCCATTGGCAAGAAAAACACCATCGAACAAGGATCAGAAAGTCTCATCGAAGTCTGATGTCACCTCGATGACCTTAAGCCTAGTTGTAGTTTAGAACACCTCATCGACAAGAATCACACTGAACATGGCCCATTGGCTAGACCAACACTAACGGTTCAACAACTAAAAGTCCCACCGAAGACTAGAGTCACCTTGATGGTACTACCATCGGTCGGATTCCTACTATCAGTTCAACATTCTTAGGTCTAACCAAAGACCAATGTTACCTCAATGATCTGCTCATTGACAAGAGTTTCCATGCATTACATCGATCTCGGCCGGATACACTCTATCATTAAGACTCTTTTCGAACCTCCATGTCAACCCGACAATGTATAATCAACTAGACTTACACCGATATAAATTCTTAGTCAGACTTTTATCGTCGAAGAGAGTTAGAAAATTTCACTGATAGTTCAGGTCATGCCGACAAGCTTCATCACCTAGACACACCAAAGGTCTCACCAATATGTTAAAAAAAAAGGAACTTCACAAGAAGAATTTAGATTGAGCTGAGTCACACCGATCTCACTGATAGTTCAGGATCACTATGCAGATTGACCAAACATCTCAGTGGTCACACCAAAATTTCTCTCTCAGAAGGTTTAGGCCAGTGGGATTGAGGCACAAAATTCCAACACTTTTGCAATTCTTCCAAAGCTCCTTGAATGTTTATTCTTTCATGCTCATGTTAAGCTCTCTCAAAATCACTTCCTTCCACAACTTCTTATTTAACAACACTTTGTTGGTGTTTCCAACTAATGGTCTAACATCTCCTAAAAAGTAGCTACTCCTTATACTCAAAGACCCTAGTTCAGTGACCAACAAATAGGAGATAACTGATTAGAAAGCTTCTCCTCTACACTTTAGGCTCTGTAGGACCAAGGTGGGTATCCTTATACATTAAGGAATATCATCATACTACAATGGTGGAAGGCCTTCAATGGGCCAAATCATCTACACAACTTTCCCTTTTTTAATATCTTATGGTAGTATGGAAATAAACACAAAATAAAATAAAAATAAATTAAAAGGTTCTCTTATGAATTGAAGTTGGATCCACCTCAGACTTAAGCTTATGAACATAGACTAACTAGTGCCTTATCCTCATAGAGTCTATAAATGAAGTAAGACTCCTACAATAGACCCACCTTGCCTTCTTATAAATTTTTTTCCTTACAACGAGAAACCAGCAAAAGAATAGAACTTAAAACTTCTTTGAAATCCCTATTGCATCATCACTATCTTAATATATGAATTGAAAGAAATTACTCCAATGCTTGAATAAAAAATAACAATAAAACATTCAAAATCAACAAATTGTTGGAAATATGTACCTCAATTTCGCTGGCTTGTGCCAGTTTGGTCCGGGGGACTTCATGTGTTCAACTTATTCCTTGTCACCAAGACTTTGTCTAGCCGGTGGGAATCCTCGTGGTGTTTTCGTGATGGCCCAATGGGTTTGGCTTGGTGGCATGCTTCATCGATAGGGCATTCGCATATCAGTGGGTGAAATTTCATGTCCCACCAATATGTTGATGTGTGTTGAGTGATTGAAGTGGGACCAAGTGGCAAAGAACCTAATCAATGACGAAGATTTCTTTGATCTAATAGTGCTAGCTACATTTCACAACATCTTAAGGCAGGTACAACCGAATGCATTTTTCCAAGAGGAATTGATTGTGCGCTTGACGTGTGGCGGCTTCCTAAGAGGTTAACATTGCGAAGGAAGGTGGGTCCCCCGAGTTGCTTTATGCGAGGGGTGGTCTGGCCGTGGACACTTGGCATTGCCTCAAAATTTTCCTTGGGAATATAGTGGATGTTGCTAGAGATTCCCTGAAGGAGATCCAACAGCTGACACGTGGCATGTGGGACCCGACAGGGTTGGTGATCGATGTTTTGGTGATAATAGATTTTTACAACCCCGAAATGTGTTGGAATGGCTAGCAATAGCGAAGGCAGATGTCTCCTGACCACAAAATGTTTGGCTGGCGATTGTGCGGGGTTAGCTAGTTGTTGGCAGTTGTTTGGCTAACCACCATACCATAAGGGATTTTCTCTTAGATAGCGGTAGAGTTGTTGACCGCCTAACCTCAGAGGTTTGACTAATGGTTAGCGATGGAGCTCAAGGTGACTAATCTGCAAGCGGTGGATGAATGGAAATGCGACATGTGGTGAAATCTCATTGGTTGATTTTGCATTCATTGTTGCAAATCAATGGCTAGTGGCTGAAAGCCCAGGCGATTGTCTTGACGGTTTGATTAGAGTGCAGAATTGATTGCAGGGTAGCTCAATGTCAGCTGCAAAGGTGGTGCATGCAACCCGAGATGGTGAAGCTTGTCAATGGGGTATTATGAGACCCTGATGGTTGTTTGGGGGAAAAAAGAGAGTCTTTGATTGAAAGCTAAGAGGTTAGCCTAAGGCTAATGGAATGTTGACTGATGTTGAACCAAAAGGCGAGGTCGGATGCTAATCGATAGTAAGCCAAAGCTGAAAGAAGAGCAAGCCAATAGAGATCAGATCGAAATATTGAATGATCGGCAGATCAGAAGATCCATGATTGGTGAGCTTGGTTGAAGATCAGAGACTGTGTGTTCGAGCGGTATACATAGAGCATTGTAACTGTGAAAACTAAGACACTCAGAACTTGGGCAGATGTAAACCTGAGGAGGCTAAGAGGCTATGTCGGTTGAAAGGTTGGTTGTGTGGGTTGAAGAGCTGAAGGGAACCTTCATTTTATGTCTTGTGAAGACATTGTAACAGTGCAAGGTTATAGATCTATGTTTTTGCCTGCATTTCTCCATATGAACAAGATGTAACTCTTGTAATGGCTATGAGCCCGATATTGTATTGGAACCATTTAGTTGATGAATAATACAATAGCTCTATCTTTTGGAGTGTGGGTTTTTTACCTGAAAGGGTTTTCCCCATGTCAATATGTGTGTTCATTTGTTTTTTTATTCATGGTGTTGAATCTGGTTTAAGTTTGCATGTGCTTTTCTCAGAAGGATCAATGGGGGAGAACTACTGTGCCCATTTTCGCTTTATGGCATAGTTGTTAGTGCTTCTAGAGTGATTTAGTAATGAAAGTCACTGAGGCACTACTGGTTTTAGATTTTAGATCTGAGAAATTCTTGTATGGTAACCCCAACAAGTGGTATCAGAGCTGGTTAAAGGTGGTCAAGGATTATTCATGATACCAACAAGTGGTATCAGAGCCTTCTCCTGGTTACCGAGCTTTTAGGTATTTCTCCTATGAATATTTCTTAGCTTGGAAAGCTTTAGGAAATCTAGAGGAATTGGCTAATGATTGATCTTTCTGATGAGTAAGATTTCCTGCTCTTTTGATTCAATAGTAGCATGAAATACATTGGATATTTTGGAGTTGATCATATTGTGGTGATGTGGCCTGAGGCTCCTATTTGGCAACAAATGATCCTGTTGTAAGGGGTGAAGTTTTATGCTTATGGTTGTGTTGCAATAGAGTGTACTTCATACTGGGTGTCTATGTGAGAGTTACTTGGGTTGTTTCATAGCCATGGAGTATCATGCTTGTGTTGGGTGTTCTGACTTAGCATTGAAGGCATTTTCTCTATCGTCTTGATTGCATGAAGGCTATGAAGTTGATCTGGGTGGTCTGAAACTTCTGAATAGCCTAGTTCTCTCGTATGCTTGTGCATGGTTGTGTTTTTTGATTTGGTCTGGAATGGGCCTCCTATTCCTGTGTACTTGTACCTTGTACTCGCATGTTTTAAATTGATGTCTTTGGTTCTGAAGGGTTTTCTATATATTTTCCTAAAAATTTTGATGCATATTCATGTGTGTTCACTGTTTTTGTTAATCGTGATGGTTGTGTGCAAACTTCTGAGTCATCCAAATGTGCAGTGAGTATGGAGGTGCATGTGTGTTTTGGAAACATGGTGGTTTTGTAGGTTTTGCACTGTCAAGTAAAACTTGTGGTTTTGTGGAGCTATTGTTAAGTTATTTCCTAGACCCTAGATTTTTGGGGTGTGACTGGATGAGATAGTTGCAGTTCGACATGATTTGAGGAGGTGTGATGTCTTCTGTGCATGGGAATTTTGGTATGTGTTTTTTCTCAACATTCTCATGGTGTTTTCTTTCTAGCTCCCTAGACTATGGTGCTTGAGTTGTGGACATGATTGGAAAATCAGATTTGAGCTTGATCTGGTGTTTGAGTCATGTTATCTACATGGGCGTTTTCTTTGAGATCTTAGTTGTGTTGTTTCCAGTGTGATGATATATTTGCAAGGTTTTTTTATTGGTTGCATCTACGAGTTGTGCAATATTGTGGGTTGTCTTTACCTACATGTTTTTTGTGAGTCAACTTGGAAGTGGACTATCAATATCCATGAGGTTGCTTCCATGGTGGTGCAGATCTGTTAGTTGGCCTTGTTTGTGGCCACTTGTGCATTGTTGTAACTATTTTGAGATTCAAGGAGGAATGACATTTGGGTACTTGGATAGTCGGTTACGGGGGACCTGTAGCATGTGTATCATGATGTCATGGAGATCTTGATACATTGGCTACTGTAAGCTTTTTCCAGTGATAGTGTGGTCTACGTGGTTCAGAGACCTTGGTACTTCTCGATGTTATTGTTAGTTGGACATGTTGTTGTTTGTACTTGGAGGTATTTTGGATCAGCAGGTGGTTGTTCATGATGCTTGGAAATTTTGGTGCCATGTTCAGTGGGAGATTTAGTAGTGATTGTGTATTCATCACTTGGTGGTGAATGTTCTTCTTCATTTTTGTAGATGTTTCAGATGGAGCTCTTAGATCTTGTTGTTGTAGAAGAGCTCTTTCGCATTTTCATGGGCACTATTTAAGGATGTGCAACATCCTAGATCCATGAAGGACTCTTGCGAGTCTTTGGTTGAGGTGTTGGTGGTGCTTGACAGGTGGTTCTGGTTTAGAGTTTTGGCATGAGGCTTTGCTCTTGAGATTGTGGTGGAGTCACCTAAAGCATGGTAAGATCATGATGTCATAATAAGTTCCTATTCCTAGGTTTGGAGCTTTAATAGTGGTCTAGAGTTTCTCTGTGTTTTGAGTGCATTAGTTGTGTGCTTGAGGACTTCATGTTCATTGTGGTAATGTAGCTTGGATTTTAGCATGATATGATTGGTTGTTGGTGCTCATGGATGCATGGAGAATAATGTGAGGCTGTTGTATTGTTTATAATTGAAAGTTAAGAGTAGCTTGCACCTTCATTGAATGCAAGTTCAACAGAGACCAATAAGGAGGTTGCTCTTGGATAAGCCATGGTGATTGTTATATCTTGGAGGAGCATGTTTTTCCCTTTGGTCTTCTCGGCAGTGAAGTTCTTCTTAGAGGTATTTTCCCATTATATCTTTCAGATGCGTTTTATGCTTTATTTCATGATATGGATCTTGAAATGTTGTTTAAGTTTCTACAGGATCTATAGTGAAGGTTTGATAGCATAGTTTATCTCTTTGTGCTTTTGAGAACTGGTAGGAGATAAGAATATGGGCTGGTTTGATTTTCTTTCAGGGGCTTCCCTTTGGGATGTGAAGGAGGTCATACTGGACATAGCTAGCATTTAGAAGTGTGTGTAGAAGGGCATGTTTGGTTTGCAGGTTTGCATATCATTGTGGATGTTCCTTGGTACTACATGGTTATTCTCTTCTATGTGTTGTGATTGGTGGACTTGGTATGCCTGGATCACTTATGATGGTGCTTTTTTCGCTAGGATTCTAAAGAAGAGACGCATTGAATGCACTCATTTTGATTATTTGCATTCATTTGGACAATACCCTTGTAGTGGAAGTACTTGGATGTGTTTGGTATTTTGACTGGTTGACACATGGTGCTTGTATTCTATAGTTGATGGGTGGATATGTGATGGCATGAGTTTATTGATGTGCATATCTTGGAGGTATGGGTGATTGAATGGATTAGCACGAGCTATGTGTGTTGTTTTCATTCATGTGGGTTTGATTAGTTGGATGGAAGTAATCTATTTTTTGGTTGTTGTGCGAACACTGAGACACTCGGAACCTGAGAAGATGTGAACCTGAGGAGGCCATGAGGTTGTGCTAGCTAAAAGGCTAGTTGTGTGAGTGGGTTGAAAAGCTTAAGGGAACCTTCACTGTATATCTTGTACGGACATTGTAATAGTGCAAG